>CM049577.1:1934883-2120321 GCA_027123335.1 Amphiprion clarkii | reverse complement strand
TCACCACATCTCACCATCATCATCTTCATCACCACATCTCACCATCATCACATCATCACCTTCATCATCATCATCTTCATCTTCATCATCACCATCATCATCATCACCATCATCACCACCATCAGCTTCATCATCATCATCATCATCACCACATCTCACATCACCATCATCACCATCATCATCATCTTCATCATCATCATCATCAGCTGATAGATGGAGGACAGAAAAATGAATACATAAACATACATGAACACATGAACACATGATCATACATAAACACATGAACATACATGAACACATGAACATAATAAAAGAAACAGAACAGACTACAAAAAGTTCAAATGCGGATGTAAAATAACGTTAAAAACATGAAACTGTGGATTAAAAATACATTTTATAGAGAAAAATTATTCTTCTAAAAACTTTCCCTTTGAACATCTATTTCTATGTTTAGTTTAATCTTTTAAAAATTCCAATCAGTGTCAAGATTTTAACCCTTTAAATGTTGGTTTGTTTGAATAATGAAAAAAACAAAATAATGAACTATATTTAATATATTCACTGTTAAATGGAGAATTCTTTGATTATTACTGCCTGGGAATAATTCAGATGCTTTATTAGTTCTTTAAAATAGAAATAATAGAAAAACTCACATTTATAAGCCACAAAATCCTGCCTGTCATGTTGATTTTATTACAAATATTGAATTCTGATCGAAACACAAACTGACTGTGAAAAAAATCAATCAGTAATTCTGATTAAATATCTAATATCTGGATTTAAAAAAAGACACAAAGGACCAGTTTAATGAGTTATTCCAGATGGTTTCCTTTGATTCCAGAGAGATTTTGAAGCAGATGAAGATGAAGAACATGTGAGTGGATCCTTCCGATGCCTTTAAGCCGCTCGGCTGTTTTCCATATTTAGACATCAGCAGACGATGACAGAGTCTGACAGGCTGAAGATCTGCAGGTTTACACCAGACCTCCTGAGCTTCTCCTCAGTCCCACTTCAAAGTAAAACCTTCTGCTGTTTCTCCACCTGCTGCCTCACATACGAGCTCATATTCAGCAGAAACGTAGATTTAATGAAGCCGCCAGGATTCCTCCGTTACTGCAGTCCAGTCTGATTTCAGGATGTTTTACAGGAAACTGAGCTCCAACTGCAGCAATATTCTTTAATTCAATTCAGTTCCATTCATATAGAAATTAAATAAAATATTTTGGAATTATATACAGTATTTCTGTGGCTCATTCTAGAACTGGAGGACATTTTAGTCCCACCCATCAAATATCAAATAATACAAAATCCTAAAACATGCAGTAGTGTGTAAATGTTCGTGTCCTGAGACCAAATCTATAAAAACTAGGAGAAAAGAATGTTTGAAATTATTTTTAAAACACCAAATAAGTCTGGAGTTCCCCCTAAAATACCATTTTTCTCTTGTCCCCCTGATGACCAAACTGGATCTCCAATAAAGCTGTTCAAGTTAAATTTAAATCTCCTTTTTTTGGTTTTATTTATTTGTTGTCAGAATTTTTTTTTAATCGACATAATATTTTAAATAATTAGCATTCATGGAACGTGTCCCACAATATGTTAGCATAACCTGTTTCTGACGGTTTTGTCATTTTATGTCTTGTTTTTGTCATTTTATGCCTTGTTTTTGTTGTTTTATGTCTGTTTTTTGTCATTTCCATCATTCATCAGTGTTCCTATAGAATGTGTAGAGCAAAGCTATGTCCTCTCTTCTATTTTCCATCTTTTCATCCCATCGTCAGCCTTGATTGAATGTCTCCCTCTACCTCATATTATCAGGATCAGACTAATTCTTTGGACTGTTTTCCATCAGTCAGTTTGTCCTCTTGGTCAGCAGTAACAGCAGCTAAATATCTAGCTTCTACTGCTGAGAAAAAGATCACATTAGCATGGATTAGAGTAGAGTTAGCAACCAGCACAGAAAACATGGAATAAAATGCTGCCATTGATGTGGAAGATGAGCCGATCAATACCTATTATTGATCAATATGGAGCAGAAAACTGGAAAAGAGAAGGTTGATATTTCAAACATTTGAAGCCCAGATGTCCTCCAGTTCTGGAACGATCCGTTTATTCTTCGTCTTTTCATTTGGTCTCCATATAATGAAGGTGGGATCGACATGTCCAGGAAAACAGTTTAGCAGCAGCTTTGAGCCATTTTTACATTTATCACTCGTGTCGTCCTGCGGGTCAAAATTGATCCGTTTTAAAGTTTGAAAATGTGGGAAAAAAATCTATTTTCACTGTGAAACTTCTGATGTTTACATTTTCAACTTTTTCAGGAAATCTTTGAACATTTTTTGGTGGAAAAAAAATGTTAAAATTGTTTCTTAAGAACATTCACAAAAAAAAAAAATCAACCAAAATCCAGGGAAACTCTCTGGATTTTGGTTGATTTTTTGTGTGAATGTTCTTAAGAAAATATTAGAAGTTTTACTGATATATATGGAATCACTTTAGATATTTTTAGGATTTTTTTGGAAGATTTTTACTAATTTTTTGGAAAATGTTGACAAAAATTTTCTTGCCAAATTTGGGGGATTTTTTTTAAAAATAAAACTTTTCAGGGAAACTTTTCAACAATTATTGGAATTTTCTTTCTGGAGGTTTTGCAAATTTTCAGAAGTTTGGGGATTTTTTTTGCTGAAATTTTAGATTTTTTTCAGACAAGGAAACAATATTTTTGGTGCCTGGAAATGAAGACAACAGGAGGGTTGTACTTTGTCTCGGTGCTGCAGACGAGTCGATAAAACAAAGAGACCAACGCAGTGCTGATACCTGCAGCACCACTGGAGGAAATCCAATACGCTCATTTATACACGTCAGTTTATGCACATAATGGGATTCAGCTGCGTTTCTCTGCTTCACCACCAGAAACATGTGATCCAAATGATGCTGCTCTCAGTGGACCGACGCTCAACGATGCTGATGAAATTACTTCTGAGGCCACTATTAAGTCTCATCCATCATGCTGGAGAGGAGTTGGTCTTCATCTCCTCAACAGTTCAGTCTCAGCAGTGGACACGAATGAAGACGTTACAGTCATAGTAAATATCAAGAATGTGTTAATAAATGGAAAAAAAAGCTGTTTTTAGAGGCGGTTTTATCAGAAACACCGAACGATTGGCTGTTTAGTTCAATTGTTGGATGAACTCAAACATAAATCCTCCAAAAACACACATTTATGTTCCAGTCACAGCGCCCTCCAGTGGTCGTTATGACGGGAGAAAACGATGAAATCAGACGACGTCGTTAAACAGCCACAAACTCCATGTAGGGAGGAGGTCAGGGTGGATGACGGGGTCAACAAGCAATGTTTTCACTGTTTAATGTTTATTTTAACACGATGAGGGTCTTACATTGGACCTAAACCAGTGCTTTTGGTCGCTAAATCAACCTACTACATCATAAAATTGTTATTTTTCAGCAGTGACATCAGGAAAAACTTCCTACAGGGTTGTTAAGACCATGACAAATTGTTTTGATCATAAAGTAAAATACTAGATTGTTCATTGTTCTTTTGTCATTTTGTATTTCATTGTTGTCATATTTTGTCTTGTTTTTGTTGCTTTTTGTCTTTTTGTTGGAGGTTCAAGGCATTTTGTTGGATTTTTGATTCATTTTGTTGGAGTCTCAAGTCACTTTGTTCAAGTTTCTAGTCATTTTGTTGGAGCTTAAGGACCTCCTAATGATCTCCTGTGATTACGACAAATCAGGTTTATTTAGTTTTATGCTTAACTTAAATTATTGATCAGTGACTGAGAACACTGTCGGCTACTGATTAAAAAATTATCCTGAATTTGCATCTTGATTGACCGAATCCAAAAATTAAAGGGGTCTAGCTAGCAAAGGGCCACCATGACAAAGACTTATGTGACACGTAATGACCTCCGACCTGAGCTTTTGTGTTAAGATCAGTCAGAATCTACTGGGACACTGATTTTATGTCTCAGTGGAATATATAAGTTTGCATAAATATATTAAACTATGTAATGAGCAAAGGGCCACCATGACAAAGACTTGTGATGCTTAATGACCTTCAACAGGAGTTTTTGTGTTAAGATTAATTGGAATTTACTGGGAGAGTGATCTTTTGTCTCTGGAATATATAAGTTTATATAAATATGTTAAAATATGCAAATTTATAGGGTTTTTTTAACTAGCAAAGGGCCACCATGACAAAGACTTCTGTGATACTTAATGACCTCTGGCCAGAGCTCCTGTGTTTAAGACAAATCAGATTTATTTAGTTCATTTAGTTTTATGCTCAGCTTCTATTATTGATTGGTGAATGTTGGTTATTGATTAAGAAAACGCTACTGCTGTTTGTGCAGAAGAAAATCCTCGATCCAACGTCTCATTCACGCAAATGTGTTGTCATGAACTGTGGAGTATCTATGCTGGTTAGAAGATATCAAACATCCATTCAGAAAGAGGAAACAGTTCAACAAGTGCATGAAACTGCAGGAGGAATCCAAGCAGCAGCAGCAGCAGCAGCAGCAGCAGCAGCAGGAAGCCGTCGACACGTCGTCTTTTTTTATCCTCCGTCCTCTGAGCGGGAAACTGGAGGTTTGTGATCGTTATAATTTTCCTCTCACCCCCTCCTTCCCTTCGCGTCTGTGTTTCGAGGCCACCTGCCTTCTTTTTTTATTTTTTATTTTAGTCGCTGATGCCACTCGCCTCCCTGGGGAGTCAGCTGGCTTCATTTCCTCGATCGTCATGGCAACCTCGCACACGGCAATTTGCTGCTCTCCAAGAAACATGTCCGAGGAACGTCTGTTGGATGGTTGCAGCAGCTTCAGGCCACAGAAAGACAAGATCAAACCTAATTTACTGCTTTGAATGAATCTCTCTTTTTCTGATGGCTGTGGGTCACATTAATGTTGCATCAACTCAACATTTTGAGCAACATGAACTCAAATTCCTGCATGAATTTATTTAAAGCTGAAGTCAAGTTGAAGTCAGAAGTCTCCCTTCTGCCGACCAAAGGCTGGAGAAACATCAACACCAACTTACATGTGTTCATAATTATGATAATTAAGTGTATAGACAGTAACGCCTACAAATTTCTCTCAAGTAACATTAAAATACAACTTAATAATCAACCAGCATATACATATATATGTATATATATATATATATATATATATATATATATATATATATATATATATATATATATATAATATATATATATATATATATATATATATATATATATATATATATATACATATATATATATATATATATATAATATATATATATGTGTGTGTGTGTGTGTATATATATATATATATATTTCAAATAACATCAAAATCAAAATAATAGTTAGAAAAACTTAATTTTAATGAAAAATCAGCTTGATTTAGATTTTTAATCAAAAATTAAATAGTGTTCATAGTTCGATAATTAGGTACATGACATTGGAAAATTCCTTTTAAATAACACTGAAAAACTATTAGGAAGAACTTAATTTTGTATAAATAACCAATAAATTGTGTTTAAAATTATGATAATTAAATATATACAGTAACACCAAAAAATTATGTTGAAATAATATCAACATAATGGTTGGAACAACTTGATTTTCAGAACAAAAATCAACAACACAACAAATTGTGTTATTAGTTTGATAATTAGGTACATGTCAATTAAATTTCCTTTTAAATAACACAGAACAACTATTCGGAAGAACAAATAAAAAAAAATCAACCAATTGTGTTCATATATATGACATTATATATTTACACAGTAGCACCTAACAGTTCCTTTCAAATAACATCAAAAATAATAGCTGGAAAAACTCTTCTTTTTCTCTTTAACAACTTGTGTCATTTAAATAGTAGGATAATTAGGTAGAAACTGCATTCAAATAATGTGGAAAACTATTTGGAACAACTTAATTTTTCATAAATAATCAAGAACTTGTATTTAGAATTATAAGTAAATATATACAGAAACACCTAAAAAAATATTTTCAAGTAACATCAACATAAAAGCTGGAAATATTTATTTTTTAGAATAAAAATCTACTTAATAACTTGTGTTCACAGTTGTGATAATTGGGTATATGACATTTAAAATTCCTGTTTAAAAACATGTTATTTTTTTATCGATAAACAACTTACAAATGTATCTTTGTGCTTCTAATCAGTAAGTAATTAATTCTAATGTCTAATATTATTAGATTCATGCAAACCATTGCATTAACTTTTAAAAATGATATTATTTTTTAGAGTGTAGAACAGGCAAATTGAGCAAACATACATGGAATACACAGAAGAGTCAATTTTTATATACAAGTAATTACATATTTTGTGCTATTTATCTGTTTACTTGACGCTTCAAAGAACCGTGAGCAGAATTAGTGTGGTATAAAGATTAGTAATTTAGATTATTCTCGTACCACAATAATATAGAAAGTGTGCGTTTCTATGAATTGCATCAAAAATCTGCAGTTATTTTAACTGCCGTCAGTCTGAAACGTGTTTTCATCACTCAGTCATTGTCTGGTTAGAAAAACAGCCTTCAGTCTGATGCAACGGAGCATCAGATGAGCCAACACCTCGCCAACACCGCTGCAGCTCCACCGCTTACCGTTTAAACCTCCTCTGCACAGTGAAGTCCGTTCATCATAAAACTCAACTAAAAAACATGAAACAAGTCACATAAAATTAGAGATTACATCCTTTAAAAAGTTGTGCTCATCGGAGATCCAGAGAATCCTCGTCTACTTTGTTGGGCTTTCTTGTATAGTATTATGTTTATACATTTCTTTACACGTCTGATGTGTGTTTGGACTCATTGTCTTGTTGAAACATCCAACTGTGTCCAAGATCAACTTTCTGCTGATGGTTTTAGGTTTTCCTGAAGAACATGGAGGTGATCCCCCTTCTTCATTATTCCATTTACTTTGTGTAAAGCTCCAGTCCCACAGAGCATGATACTGCCACCACCATGCTTGATGTTAGGTTTGGTGTTCTTGGGGTCGAAAAAGACATGCCTAAGACAGTCCTAAACCAGTCCTAAAAAGGTCTAAAAGCAGGACCGAAACCAGTCCAGGACCAAAACTGAAGCCAGTTTTAGAAACAGTCTGAAACCAGTCCTAAAAAATGAAATAAAAACAGTACAAAATCTGGACCAAAATCAAACCCAAACTACTCCTAAAAAAAGTCCAAGACTCACACAAGACAGTGTGAAACCAGTCCTCATCCAGGACCAGATCCAGAGTGAAATCCTAAACTAACTTTAAACCACATCCAAGACTGAAACCAAACATAAACCAGCAACAAGAAAGTCCAGAACCAGTCCAGTATAAAGTCTGAAACCAGTCCAGAAGCTCTTCTAGAAAGCCCTAGAGCATGATGCTGCCACCTCCATGCTTGATGGTAGGTTTGGTGTTCTTGGAGTTAAAGCTTAAAAAAAAAAAAGAGAGAGAGAGACCCGTCCAAGACAGTCTGAAACCAGTCCTAAAAAGGCCTAAAACCAGGACCAAAATCAAGTAAATCAAGTCTAAACCAGTCCAAAAATGTTCAGAACCAGTCAGAATACAGTCTGAAACCAGTCCTAAAGCACTTCTAGAAAGACCCAGAGCATGATACTGCCACCGCCATGTTTGATGGCAGCTCCAGAAGGCCTTTTAGTGCATTTTTGTGGACAGATTCATGTGTTTCAATAATTCCAGAGTTCTAGAAATCATTGGAAATTCAATACATTCTCGACTATACATTGTCTTTCCAGGTGGACCGATACTGTTGTTCATGACTTTAAATTAGAATGCTGATCTGTGCTTTTTCTGTAAGGGATTGAAACAAACAAACGAAGAAAAAGAACCCCCGTTTTGGTCTTTTAGGGACTAAACAATCATGGAATCCATGGAAACTCAAGACTAACCAGACGTACATGGTCCTTCCAACTAAATGTAAACTTTTCCTCATGATTGTATGTGTTGAAATAAAAAACAGATTTTATGTCCAAAGGGTAAAACTACAGTGTCTTAGGAAACCCTTCCACTTTGAAACCCCCCCCACAAAGTCCAAGTCAGGAGGTTGGAGTTGAGGTACAGGAATAAATCTGCAGCAGGACTTATGGAACCGGTATTATTAGATTTACAGTTGGTTTAGTTTCAACTGTTTGATGAGGTTTAACCACCAAAACTCCTTCGTCAGAGATCAGAAAAAATCACGGTTTAGGTTGAAATTGCAATAATACCAATGTTTTAGAAGCCTAGTTTAGGCTTTACCTCTTTTTAGCACAAAGTCGTCATCGTGAATGGAACCAGCTGACCGATTTATACAAAACCAATGTTGTCATAAAGATTTATTCTTCTACAAGGGCAGAGCTGTGACAAGTTTAGCTAAACTAGAGCAGAAACAAGTAGGAAAAAAACATGTATAAAGTGAAAAAATATGAAAAAATGTTTCATTTTAGAAAAACATTTGCCAGAATTCTTCATTTTCACAGATGTTTTACGGTAATGACAGGCAAACAGATGAACTGTTTATCAAGAAAACCCATAAAAACACATTTTTTTACATTTCTGTTTGTGTAGCAACAAAGCTAATGCACAAGATACACAACTTGTTTTTACTGTCAGGGCTTCAAATACTGATGATCTGCAAAAGCTGCTAAATTCTGAGATAGAAAACGAGGTAACCTTTGGCATTGGTGACTTTAGATGCATGTAGATGTAGGTTTTTAGAGGTTTTTTCTTATGCAGTGTTTGAATCATTATTTTTTCACTTAGATTCATTAGATTTTGTTACGTAAATCTCATCTGTTTCATTAAGTTTACTAAAATCTTCCAATTTTATGTATTCTGAGGTGTACTTAGAACGTTTCTCTAAAGACTAATGATGTCTATTTCTGGCATTTACAGATTTTTACAGATCTCCAGGTTGAAAAATGACACTGAAAGATTTCCATCACTGTTAAAATGTGACACCAAGTTGTCCCGATAAGGTGAGATTTTCATTTCGCTTCATATTTTCCACACGGCAGACGGTAAAATGTTCTAAAACAAGCGTTGGCCTGCACCTCGGCATCTCCCAGCAGGTTATAAATAGCGACCACCAACAGCGGTTCAGAGCCGCAACAAATCTTTTATGAGCTTGTCATTCTGAGGGCAGCATCAATTCAGCCGAAACGCCGAACAAGAAAAACATGTTTTCTGCTCGTCTGTGCAGAGTTTTATTCCTGCAGAAAAATGTTTACAACCTTCAGAGGCTTCCTGGACAGTCTGAAAGCAGAAAAGTCTGCTGAGGTTCTGGCACTGATTGCTGGTGTAAAGTGTTGTGAATGGAGCTCTGGGGAAGGACGGCTGCTAGACGGAGCTCCGGGGGATAATGGGGGATGATGCCGTTTGGCTTGTCGGCACTCAGATACATCCGAGGAGCAGTTTCAGCTTCCTGATGTCTTGTCCTCAGCTAACAGGAAGTGACAAGTCTGCCTCCGAACTGAGCCTCCCCCCAAAAAGCAGAGAGTTTCTCAGCGTTTGTGTTCGTCTGCAGCCTCCCCAGCAGTGTGACTGCAGGGTTTAACAGCAGACAGATGAATCCTCATCATCTCCCAGCTGCCTTCAGTTCCTCGAGACTCATTCAGACAGGGTGTGGTGGTTTAGTCCCTAAAAGACCAAAACTGAGGTTCTTTTTGTTTGTTTGTTTTTTTCAAGTCCTAACAGAAAATGCACAGTTAGGCATTCTAATTTAAAATCATCAACAGAAGTGTACGTCCACCTGGAAAGACCACGTCAAGTTGAGAACGTGTTGAGTTTCCAATGACGTCTAGAACACTGGGTTATAGAAACACATGAATCTGTTCACAAAAAATGCACTAAAAGGCCTTCTGGAGGAAAGTTGTGGTCAGAAGAGCAAAAACTTGAAGAAGGTGACATCTTTAAACCGAAGAACACCAAACTTACCATCAAGCATGGTGGTGGCAGCATCAGGCTCTGGGGCTTTGTAGAAGTGCTTCTGGACTGGTTTCAGACTGGATGTTGGACTGGTTTCTGGACTTTCTTGGCACTGGTTTATGTTTGGTTTCAGTCTTAGTTCTCCTGGTTTTAGATGTGATTTAACGTTGGTTTAGGATTTATTTTCCTCTGGATCTGGTCCTGGATGAGGACTGGTTTCAGACTGTCTTTGGTGGATCTTGGACTTCTTTAATCCCAAGAACACCAAACCTGCCATCAAGCATGGTGATAGCAGTATCATGCTCTGTGGAACTGGAGCTTTCCACAAAGTGAATGGAATAATGAAGAAAGAGGATCACCTCCATATTCTTCAGGAGAACCTAAAACCATCAGCAGAAGGTTGATGTTGGACACAGTTGGATGTTTCAACACGACAGTGAGCCATCATCAGAGATTATGTGACCTATTTGTCCAATATTACAGATTCTGAATCAATGACATGATGAGAAATAGCAGAGAAAATTCAATTTTTTTTAATCTTTAATAGTTCCTCAGATATTGTTGATCAAACAGCTTCAAATTTAAATGTGAGAAAAAAAAGCTGCTAAAAGTGAGTCCATTTTGTAAAATATCCCAGAAAGTCTTTGATAAATCCATGCAAACTTTCAGGGATACCATTTCAGACACTCCCAGTGTATGGAAAATAAAGTGGAAAGCAGATCTGAAATAAGGAATGACTATAAATGTTTGGTTTTGGGGAATTGTCTTGTGGTTAAATTCAGACTTTAGTGTTGATGAAGGTTCAGATCACGTCCAACTGTTGTTTAAAATCAAAACGGCTGGATTAAAAATGGCTCCAGTGGGTTTATCAGTTTATTTACTGTGAGTTTCCAGATTTAAATGCTGTTTTTCTGCTTCGGTTGCTTTAACTGCAGCGTCGCCCCGCTGAGGATCCGACATTTTTAGAACCGGAGGAAAACGTTCACTTTTGGCTCGTTCGCCTCAACAAGCTTCAATTTGTCTTCCACTTAGAGACCAATCGACTCGCTCAGCCCTTCGCCCCGGAGACCCGCTGGCAGTTTGGTTTAGAAAATGGAGCTCAGTGCCGTGTGAGGCCCACTGCAGCTCCACAACTCAGCTGACGACAAGAAGAAACCTCGTTATCGTACCTGAACAGCAATGAGATCAGGAAAGTCTCTTAAAGATCCTGAAAGCGACAATGGAAGCTAATTTTACTCTGAAACTTTGCTGGATTGGCCGTTGATTGTGTGCACAGTAATTAATCAGTTTACTGCTTTACGTTTCAGTGTGGTGACACATAAATTTGCACCGTATACAAATCCCAAACCGCTCCAAGAGAGCCGACCTTTGACTGGAATCATCGTATTAACTCTAAAACACCATCCAGCTCTATAAAACCCTCTGATGCAACACAACTGATTTCAAACCAAGTCGGAGCTGAATCCAGACAACAAAAAGGAGGCGAAATGTAAATTTAGATTGACAATATTGTACTGGTTCTTGACTTTAACAGGACTGGTTTCAGTCTTGGTTTTAGACTTTTTTAGGACTGGTTTCAGACTGTATTCTGACTGGTTCTTAACATGTTTTGGACTGGTTTAGGTTTGATTTTAGTCCTGGTTTTAGACCTTTTTAGGACTGGTTTCACACTGTCGAGGGCGAGTCTTTTTTTTTTAACCCCAAGAACACAAAACCTACCATCAAGCATGGTGGTGGCAGTATTATGCCTCTGGACTGGTTTCAGACTGTGTGTTGGACTGGTTCTGTATTTTCTTGGGACTGGTTTATGCTTGGTTCCAGTCTTGGTTCTCCTGGTTTTGGATGTGATTTAAAGTTGGTTTAGGATTTATTTTACTCTGGATCTGGTACTAGTTGAGGACTGGTTCCAGACTGTCTTGGGCGGGTCTTGGACTTTTTTAGGGTTAGTTTAGGTTTGGTTTTGGATTTTGTACTGGCTTTAGACCTTTTTAGGACTGTTTTCGGACAGTTTTTAAAACATTTTTCTGATCTGTACGTGCTCTTTTCTCATCTGTTTTTTAATAAATCAAGTTCCTGTTTCTCTGTAAATCTGGAGATGTTTGTTTTGTGTTCAAATTTCAGTAGATCAACAGTTTCTGGAACACTCGGACCAAATTAAAAGTCCTTTCAATCACCTTTTCTTCCTCATTCTGACACTCAGTTTGAAGTCATCTCGATCTAAATGCTGCTGCCATGATTAGACATTTGCATTAACGAGCAGTTAAATAATAAAGCGGACGGTGGAGCTTGCTGTTTAATACAAGACCTTACAAGACCCTAAAAGACCTTAAAAGACCTTATAAGAATCTAAAAGACCGTAGAAGACCTTAAAAGACCTTATAAGATTTTACGAGACTATGTAAGACCCTAAAAGACCTCAGAAGACCTTAAAAAGGCCTAAAAGACCTAATAAGACCTTAAGAGACCTTGTGAGACCCTAAAAGACCTCAAAAGCACTCAGAAGACCTTATAAGACCTCACAATTAAATTAATTTACATTGTATTCATATAGCTCCTATTAAAATTCACGTAGTCTCAAGACACTTTATAGAACCCATATAACTGAAAAGTCTGTTTTATTGATCTAAGACGCTGTTTGCATGTGGATGAGTGAAGAAAACATGGAGGATGATGTTCATTTTGCAAAATGTCTGTAAAAATATTAGCAAAACTGCTCAGGTGGGACAACTTTTACACTTTATTAACCTAAACTTCAGCAGAGACTGATCAGAAAAAGTGCTGACAGCAGAGTTTTTTGTTATTCTCATTCCAGTCAAATCTGAATGTTTAATGTCTGATAAAAAGCTTTTCTGCTGCCTCACAGTTGGCAGAGTCAGAGTTATTTTCAGTCCGTCGCAGGAAGCACAAACATCACAGCGTCTTTCTCACTTCTGTTCATTACATTTTCATGGGTGTAATGGTTGCTAGGCAACAGCGGCAGTGTTTCCGAGGACCAGGGAGCGAAGCTTCAGACGAGCTGAGTGGGTTTTGATTAAAAAAAGAATCAATCTTTGATCTTTTTCTCTCCCGGCTCGTCGGAAACACAAGAAGAGTCTCAGTGAAAAATGTTTCATTATCCGAGAAACTTTCTGCTCCAACTGAAGGATGGACCGAATCTGTATTTGTACAAATAATAATTTTTTTTGAGACAGTTTGCCTGGATTTAAATAAGACAAAAAAATATGAAAAAGTTGTTTTCCAGATATACTCCCTTATTTCAAATAAAAATATGTTAATTAAAAAATACATACATGATAAAATGTTTGTCCTCATTAATAATGTTTTAAAAAATGAAATAAAAGTCGTGTATATTCTGACTTTTGTTAATTAAATTAGGCCTTTTTTAAAATCATGTTCAAATCAGCAAAAACAGACAAGTAATTTCACAGATATTGTAGAAAAATGAAAGAATGAAAAACAAGTAAGATTTTTAAAACTGTTTTTGTACAAATTATGGTAACTATCTAGTTTTTTAAAAAAGAACCAAAAAAAAAACACACAAAAAACAAACAGAAAAAGCATTAACTTCCATGTTGACTGCAAAAAATTAAAACATTTTTAAAAAAGGAAATAATGTCCAAATTAAAAATCTGTAGTTTTATAAATATTAATTTGTTCCAAGTCAATGATTACAAGGTTTGACTTTAAAATTACAGTATTTTACTGTACTGAAACAGCAGAATATATATATTATATGTTTGTCCTTATTAATAATATTTTTAAAAAATTGAAAAAAATTGTGTTTTTAAAGTAATTTCATAGATATTGTAGAAAAATGAAAGAATGAAAAACTGTAACTGTCTTTGTACAAATTCTCACTGTTTTTCAGAAATGATGCCAAATATCTGGTAAGTATTTGGTAAAATCACAGAAAAAAAATTAATTTACAAGCTGACTGCAAAAAAAAAAAAGAAAAAAAATCTTATTAATCTTCTTTCCTCATATTTGGACTTTTAAAAATATTTAATTTGGGATAAAAGAATTACAGGTGTTTGGCATTATTAAAAATAAAATGATAAATATAATTAAATTCAAAATGTACATTTGAAATAAATGTTTTCCAGATCTTCCTTGTTTTGTTAAATTGCAGATAAAATGTTGATCACAGTAAAAATTACACATAAATATGTAAGAATTCAGTCTAATTCCTGGATGCTGATTCATGTGTTTTACATCCAGAATGCTGTAAAACTCCCTCAGGCTGTCATTTATCATTTTATTTTTGCCCTACAGTCGTTTTTTAGATCCTGTGAGGCGTCTTCTGGATTCTTTCCTCCTTTCCGGAGACTCTGTCCCATGAATCTTCTGAATTATAGATGCTGGAACTCAGTGATTACAGCAGATTGTCGTACGATCGTCTGTCCTAGATTCACAAACTCTCCCTCGAGTGTCTCTCCTGGGACGGAGCTTCTTCTGTTTAAGACGACTGACAGAAAATTCTGACTATTTCCATTTCTTTTCAAGTGGAGTCGCGACATAGGGCCGTTGTCAATGAGGAGTTATTTCTAGAGTGAAATTAACAAGTTTTTTTAAGAGGAAGTAGCAGAAGAGACAGGAAGTCAGCTCAGGTGAAGCTCTTACGGTGAAAGTTCTGCCTGAAGCTTTAACCCTCCTGTGGTCTTCATTTATGAGCACCAAAAAATATTGTTTCCTTGTCTGAAAAAAATCCAGAAATTCAGCAAAAAAAATTCCCAAACTTTTGAAAATTTGCAAAACCTTCAGGAAGAAAATTCTTGTAAATATTTTCAAAAAATTAGTAAAAATCTTCCAAAAAAAATCCTAAAAATATCCAAAGTGATTCCATATATATCAGTAAAACTTGTTGTTAAGAAACATTTTTAACATTTCTTTTCTTCCACCAAAAAATGTTCCAAGATTCCCCAAAAATGTTGCAAATGTGGACATCAGAAGTTTCACTGTGAAAATCTGTATTTTTTTATTATTTTTTTTTCTTTTCTTTTACTTTTCATTTTCTTAACTTTAAAACGGGTCAATTCTGACCCGCAGGACGACACGAGGGTTAATCTGCAGGATGGTTTGGGAACAGAAACATCTGATTAAAACTCTTAATGTTACACTCAGAATTCTTGATTCCAACCACAGCTCTGCAGATAGAACAAGATTCATCAAATTAGACTAAAAACTAGTAAATAAAACTGATTAGAGTTGATTATCAAGTCATAATCTCTCACTATTACCTTCAAATACAAACAGAAAACAGCAGAAATGACTAAACACCTCTGCAGAGTCACTTAAAAGTCACTTTTCCGTAACTGCAACAGTATTTACTGGGATGTAAAATTAAAAAGCTAATTAAAGCTGCAAGCATCGCCTCACATCCTTGCTAGTCAGCGAATCCAAGCGTGTCCACCAGGTGGTGCTATCACTGTGACTGTATATCAGTGTGTGGAACTCATCAGGGCTGGACTCTGATCACACATGTAAAGTTTGAGGCACATTGGAGCACGTACAGGTTAGTTCTACATCACTTCCTGTTTCATGGCGAAACGTCAAGATTCCACCAGCCGCCATTTTCACACCCTCAAACTTTTGTGGACCATTTTGATAATTTTTGACCATCCTTGACTGCTGTACATCCTGGCCAAATTTCAGCTCTATTGGGGTTACCCTGTTTGAGTTTATAGCTCTTGAAAAAGTGCAAAAATTGGTCCAAAATCGTCCAAAATATGACACATAGTTCAAAATGGCCGACTTCCTGTTGTGTTTCAGGTATGAGTGTCAATTACAGTTTTTTGCATCGTGACAAGTCACATTTGTGTACCAAATTTCATAGCTGTAGGTGACACGTCCTGGTCGTAGAACATGTTTGAAATGTTCCAGGTGGCGCTATTGAGCCATTTTGGCTCACCTTTGGTGGTTGAACCCTAATAAAAACTTAATGCAAAAATCGTTACTGAGATTCATTGTTTTTATTTCTTTAAAATCTCATATATCCATCCATCATTTTCATTTCAGACTCATAAGACCCTCAGCAAGAACTTTGGTTGTCTTAAAGTTCTTCTGGTGTTTTCAGCAGCAAGTTTACTTTCAGTTTCCTGAATGTTCTTCTTAAAGGCAGGATGATGTTTTCAAAATGTTTTGTGATAATGTTCTGATGCTCTAACATTCTTAAAACTTCCTACATTCACATCAGTTGTAGACCACAGTTCTGTTTAAGCATGAGGTTATTAAAAGTCCTACACTTCTGAAAGGTTTACGACCAGTGCAGCCATGATCAGTGGTACTATGACTCCTTCTGTACCTCCTGATCAGTGGTACTATGACTCCTTCTGTACCTCCTGATCAGTGGCACTATGACTCCTTCTGTACCTCCTGATCAGTGGTACTATGACTCCTTCTATACCTCCTGATTAGTGGTACTATGACTCCTTCTATACCTCCTGATTAGTGGTACTATGACTCCTTCTGTACCTTCTGATTACTGCTACAGCTGTGTTTTTACGTTGATCTTCCTGGATTAATTTTCATTTTTGTCTTGCAATCTGATTTTGCAAATTTCTCACAACTCTTTCCACATGGAGCCATGCTGTAGGCATGCAGATAAACAAAGTTCTGCTGTTAACAGCTCAAGTTAAAACCACGATCATGCAGTCAGGCTGATTGGAAATCGTAAGCAAACTCAGATTGGTTTCAGTGATCACTTCTGGCTTTCTATGTTATGTATATATTTTAAAACTTAGATATTTCTGGTTGTTCAAAGGAGGAAGTACTCAGGTTGTCAATTTAAGTGGTGGATTTGAACCTGACACATCTGTTTAATACTGTATTTTCATTTAAAAATGAGTTCATTATCAGTCCTACATGTTTGCCAGAAATATGAAATATAAGAAAATGAATGTAAAAATACATAAATGTTCTGATATTTGCTCCAGTTTGTAGTACGTCTGTTTTGAGTTAACCTTGAAGTCGTATCGGTTGTATTTCTATCATAGTTCTGCAGGTAAAAACACATCAGTCTTCACTGATAGGAGGAAAAAATGCAGCGAAATCCAGCAGAAATCAGCATCACAGCAGGTGGTAATCACAGCTGAGGACTGGAGTTGGTTTCAAAGGAGCGTATCATGAGGAGGACACCGAGTCGTAAAACGCAGAATCAAACATTGATGAGGGAGTCGTGAATAATTCAGAGGCCGAGCAGAGATCTGTTGGTGTTCAGGAGTTAAAAGAGCGACTGGAGATCCAAACGTGAGGGCTGGTTATAGTTCTATAGGCTGGTTATAGTTCTATATAGTTATATAGGCTGGTTATAGTTATATATAGTTATATAGGCTGGTTATAGTTCTATAGGCTGGTTACAGTTCTATATAGTTATATAGGCTGGTTATAGTTCTATAGGCTGGTTATAGTTATATATAGTTATATAGGCTGGTTATAGTTCTATAGGCTGGTTATAGTTATATATAGTTATATAGGCTGGTTATAGTTCTATAGGCTGGTTACAGTTCTATATAGTTATATAGGCTGGTTATAGTTCTATATAGTTATATAGGCTGGTTATAGTTCTATAGGCTGGTTGTAGTTATGTATAGTTATATAGGTTGGTTATAGTTCTATAGGCTGGTTACAGTTCTATATAGTTATATAGGCTGGTTATAGTTCTATATAGTTATATAGGCTGGTTATAGTTCTATAGGCTGGTTACAGTTCTATATAGTTATATAGGCTGGTTATAGTTCTATATAGTTATATAGGCTGGTTATAGTTCTATAGGCTGGTTACAGTTCTATATAGTTATATAGGCTGGTTATAGTTCTATAGGCTGGTTACAGTTCTATATAGTTATATAGGCTGGTTATAGTTCTATATAGTTATATTGGCTGGTTATCAAAAGCAAGTTGTTTTGATCAGAAAGTAAAATACTAGAAAGTTCATTGTTCTTTTGTCGTTTTGTATCTCATTTTTGTAATATTTTGCCTTGTTTTTGTTGTTTGTTTTTTTCTTTTATTGTATGATTTTTGTCTCATGTTTTTGTCGTTCTGTTTCACATTTTCCATTTCTTGTCCTGTTTTTGTCGCTTTGTAACTTTTTTGTCAAATTTTTTGTCAACTTCTTTGTTTTGTTTCACGTTGTTTGTCTCATTTTGCCATTGTGTGTCATTTTTGTATTATTTTGTCATGTTTTTGTTGTTTCTTGTCTGACTTATGTCGTTTGTCTCATGTTTTTGTCATTTTGTTTCTCACTTTTGTCATTTTTTGTCAGATTTTTGTTGTTTGTGTCATTTTTTTTGTCTTGTTTCTGTCGTTGGTCCATTTTTTTGTCTTTTTTTAACTTTTTAATAAAATTTTTTAATCTCTTTTTTGTTTTGTTTCATGCCGTTTTTCTCATTTTTGTCGCTTTGTGTCTAATTTTTGTCTTTTTTTTCTTGTTTTTGTTGTTTTTTGTCATTTTTTCTGTCTGACTTGTGACGTTTGTCTCATGTTTTGGTCATTTTGTTTCTGGCTTTTGTCATTTTTGTCTGATTTCTCCTATTTGTGTAATTTTTGTCTTGTTTTTGTCATTTGTCGTTGTTTCTTGTCGCTTTGTAACTTTTCTGCAAAATTTTCTCTTTTTTTGTTTTGTTTCATGCCATTTGTCTCATTTCTGTTGCTTCGTGTCTCATTTTTGTCATTTTTTTTTTTATTCCTACATCAAGCTGAAGATGTGTTTTTCTCTTTTCTCCAGATGCCGTCTGATTCTTCGTGGTCATCTGAGGAGCATCACCGGCAGGAAGGAGGCGGTTGCCATGGCGATAGCAACGTCTACTTCACATGCAGCTTGTTTGACTTGAGCGTTTGTTTTGTCGTTTCCTGCTCTGACATGAGCTCAGCTGTGGTCGAGTCATTTTATCTGAGAACTGAGATAAACTCCGGTCAAAGTGGAGCTGCAGGTTTGGGTCCATGCAGAGTTTTATTATCAGCCAACAAACGCTCGTCTCCAGACTTCATTTGATCTGGAGGCTCTGGAGCTCCGAGTATGGAAGCAAATCAGACTCACCAGATTCTGAATTTTAAAAGCTGCTGAATTTCTTACTTTGAATTTTTTTGCATCAAAATTACGTATGTGAATTTTTTTATGCCTGAATTTAGCTCATCAAAATTCTAAAAACCAGTTAAAAATTCAATGTCTTCAAAATTCGCCATCAAAAAAATTCAATGTCTTCAAAATTCGCCATCAAAAAAATTCGATGTGTTCAAAATTCACCATCAAAAAATTCAATGTTAAAAAATTCGCGGTCAAAAAATTCGCTGTCAAAAATTCACTGTTCACATCCAGGGGACTCAGGCGTAAACAATCGATCCTGGCCAAAATCGAACCAACGCCCAGCCAATCACGTGGCGCTCCTCCGGTCATGTGACGCAGACGGGTCACCTCACAAGACCGGGGTCAACCACGGCTACCAGCATGAACGACGGCACTTCAGTGAGTGTATTAATCCTTTTTGTCCTGTATGTGGTTTGTTTTTGTGAGAGTCACTAAGCTGTAATGCATGCCGTTAGCTGCGCTAGCACAGCGTTAGCCGCGCTAATACGGCGCTAGCATAGCGTTAGCCGTGCTAATACAGCGCTAGCCACGCTAGCCACGCTAATACAGCGGTAGCCGCGCTAATACAGCGCTAGCCGCGCTAATACAGCGCTAGCCGCGCTAATACAGCGCTAGCCGCGCTAATACAGCGCTAGCCACGCTAGCCGCGCTAATACAGCGCTAGCCGCGCTAGCACAGTAATAAGGTCATACAGACAGCACGTTCTGCAGCTGGGTAGTTGAGTAACAATTTTATAAACGCACAAATGGGTGGAAGTGTAATTTATGCGCCCGAAAATGCAGTTAAGTCACAGAGCAGTGTAAAGAAACTCGTCACCTAGCAAACTGAATTAGTCTAGGTAACACTTTGTTTATTATGTGTGTTTTCTGCTCAAGTTAATGTCCTGGTTTGATTCATTTTAAATTACTCCTGATCTTGAAAGGTTTTAAACTGTGCAGTCAAAGTAGTTACAACTGTGAGCGAATAGCTTGAAATGAACTGCCCTAGACTGCTCTGTTCATAGCTGACCACAGCATGCTATATCAAGAGTTAATGTGCAATGATGGTGATAAATGTGGCCCATTTTTTCAACTGTTTCCTGTTTAGTATGTGTACCCTAGATTATTTTTGATAATTAGTTGTAGCCATTTATTTAATCAATTTTAATCCACTCCATAGCAACACCGTCTGAACTGACCAGTCTGGTGAAATTCTGGACTGGATGGGAGACTCTACCAAGAACTCTCTTCGCTGAAGTAGTGAATGGCAGATACCTGACAGCCTCCACCTGCTATTAGGGTTGTCACGATTTCAATTTTTTGAGCCACGATTATTGTGGAAGGAAATATTGCGATTTTACAATTATTCACGATTATCGACATTATGAAAGAAAAAAACCCAGTGTTTGTATTTAAATAAACTCTTTAATAATACTTAAACTTTTAAACATTTACTGTTCTTATAAAATAAAATAAATTGTTCCAACACGTCTTTGTAGTAAATAAAAGTGCAAATTGCATTACAAAACAGTCATTAACTTGAGGAACTTAAAGGCTTCTTTAGCTGCCATCATTAAAACAAAATAAAATTATAAGATTGGCATTAAAAACTGTGCTGCTTTTTCTATAATATTAATAATAATTAGGGATGTGCCGATCAGGTTTTTTGCTGCTGATCACCGATACCGATCATCCTTGAATGCCGATTACCGATACTGATCACATGGATTGGATTTAAATGCTCTATTTATATAGGAGTGCTGCTGCTTACATGATGTAGGAAAAAAATGAGCAAATACTGCCTTAATTTAGACAAAAATATGCTTAGAAAAACTGGCAGGCACATTACAGCAACTATTCAGTCTGGGAATCTTGTAAATGATGTATAATTACTACTTATTTATGTTCAATATGTATTTATTGGTTCTAGTGAAGTGCCTCTTTGAGACTTTTATGTATTATGGAATGTTGCAATTTAATGTACACCGTAACAAATTGCTGTAAAAATACAGCATATTTTGTATAGTAATATACCGTTCTTTGTAAATACAGCTGAATACTGTAAATTCACGTGTTTTTTAAGAACAAAATATTAACAGCAAGCTACCGTACAATCTTACAGCAGATTACAGTATTTTTCTGGTTTGTTTTGTGTAACTGTTGCTGCAGTCCGACCGTTACTCGTCTCGGCAAATCTTCCTGCATATCACCGCATTTAGCAAACAGTCAACACAAAGAAGTGACGAAATAGGTTTAAAATATTATGTATCAGTGATTTTACTCATTACTGAGGGAAGATGTGGAGAAAAGGAAGAACTGAGAACGGCGATTTTCGGCCCGGCTCTGACCTGCAGGGATCACCTGTAGCTGATCCATCCTGCTCCGGTTCACTAAACAAGGTAACTGTGATTATTAAAAAGTCAGCCTTACTTTTATTTCTGTCAGTCTATTTATGTTTTTTTTTCTTTGACAGTAACATAAACATTGCCAGTTAGTTAGTGCTTGGTGTTAGCGACGAGTTGCTAGCATGAATGCTAACGTTTCCCACACTGTTAGCTAGCAGCTAGCTGGCTAGCATCCTCCCCTTTGGCTGCAGAGTGGACAAAACTTTGGGTCTTTCTTTTAAACCAGACCAGGAAAATGAATTTCTAAGCAACCAGATCCAGCTACGTTAGGTTAGCTATCTCTGTCTTTCGTGTTTTAAAAGTTTAAAAGTTTTAAAGTTTTAAAAGGTTTGTAGGATGTGTCATGTTGCTTTTCTCTCCACTTAGGAAAGGTAAATTTGGGTGTTATGCAAACGGCTGCAAAAATTAGATTTAAATGTGTATTGAACTAAATAGCTGTTTTAAGTGGAACCCTCTGTTTTGCTTAATAATTTGAGTTTCCTGTTTGTATGTTTGTTTTTTTGATGAATGTGACAGAGTTCCATATTATGTTCAAGGGATCTTTGCCTACCACACCTAATATATTCTTTCTTTGTCATTTCGTTGTAAGGTCTTTCTTGGTATCAACCCTGAGAGGGAAACAAAGGCCAGCCAGGAGAAGGTGATGTTCCAGAGGTCAGGAAGCTGCTCTAGAAAAAGGAATCTACTGTAAATCCCCATGTAGCCTCCTTTATAAAAAGACTGATGGACTCTGAGTGGGACTTCATGTAAACCCACAGCACTTCTCCACACAGGACCTCACTTTCACAAAGCAAAAGCCCAGTCTGCAACCAGATGTTCATGTTGTCATTCTAAGGTAACAAGTCTCAGTATTGTGTTGGGTTCAGTATAAAATACTTCAGTTCCAGGTTTGTTCCATGACTTGGTGTTTATGGAACATGATCAAGAGTTATGAAAGACTGATTCTGAAGGCAGGGTACCTGAAATGTTATATGCAGTTTTTAAACAGATTGTTGACAACCTGTTAAACATCATTAATTGTTTTTATAGATTTTATTTTACAAGACTTGAATTACTTGATATTTGTTAGCTGCTGAATGTGTTCAGTCAAACTCAGTGTACCTGAACTAGAACATGCACAATGGGAACCTGTTCAGCATGAGGAAATGATTGTATGTTACTGAAATTGAATTGGTTAGATAGGTCGGTTTTTGAACTATGTTTGAAACAGAGTTGGCTTTAATAAAAGCTTAATGTTGAAAAGTCATCTCTTGTCTGAGCCATTTCTATGCTATGCTATTTCCTGGGGCTTTAAAAATGAAAGCCCCAGGAAATAGCTCTCTCTATTTTTTTACAGTAAAAAAAACTGTTGTTTTAGAATACGGTAGGATTACTGTAAAATAACAGTGCGCTGCTGGCAATCGTGACAACCCTAGTATGGCGTTTTTTTTTTACGCCAAAAGTCATGATGATTTTTTTTTTCCAAGAAAACCTTTCTGGAGTGTTTTTCACGGCCTCCTTTACATTATTTCATCATATGGCACGTTTTTACAACACGTTAAAAAAATCGCATTTTTTTTGACATAGTATAGTATAGCGTTTTTTTTGCGCCAAACGTCATGATGATTTTTTTTTCAAAGAAAACTTTTCTGGAGTGTTTTTCACGGCCTCCTTTACATTATTTCATCATATGGCACGTTTTTACAACATGTTAAAAAAGCGCATTTTTTTTCGACTTAGTATAGTATGGCGTTTTTTTGCGCCAAACTTCATGATGATTTCTTTTCCAAGAAAACCTTTCTGAAGTGTTTTTCATGGCCTCCTTTACATTATTTCATCATATGGCACATTTTTACAACACCTTAAAAAATCGCATTTTTTTTCGACATAGTATAGTATGGTGTTTTTTTGCGCCAAACTTCATGATGATTTTTTTTTCAAAGAAAAGCTTTCTGGAGTGTTTTTCACGGTCTCCTTTACATTATTTCATCATATGGTACATTTTAACAACACGTTAAAAAAATCACATTTTTTTTTGACATAGTATAGTATGGCGTTTTTTTTGCGCCAAAATTCATGATGATTTTTTTTTCAAAGAAAACCTTTCTGGAGTGTTTTTCATGGCCTCCTTTACATTATTTCATCATATGGCACGTTTTAACAACATGTTAAAAAAATAGCATTTTTTTTCGACATAGTATAGTATGGCGTTTTTTTGCGCCAAAAGTCATGATGATTTTTTTTTTCAAAGAAAACCTTTCTGGAGTGTTTTTCATGGTCTCCTTTACATTATTTCATCATATGGCACGTTTTTACAACATGTTAAAAAAAAGCGCATTTTTTTCGACTTAGTATAGTATGGCGTTTTTTTGCGCCAAACTTCATGATGATTTCTTTTTCAAGAAAACCTTTCTGAAGTGTTTTTCATGACCTCCTTTACATTATTTCATCATATGGCACATTTTTACAACACCTTAAAAAATCGCATTTTTTTTCGACATAGTATAGTATAGCGTTTTTTTGCGCCAAACTTCATGATGATTTTTTTCAAAGAAAAGCTTTCTGGAGTGTTTTTCACGGTCTCCTTTACATTATTTCATCATATGGTACATTTTAACAACACGTTAAAAAAATCGCATTTTTTTTTGACATAGTATAGTATGGCGTTTTTTTTGCGCCAAACTTCATGATGATTTTTTTTCAAAGAAAACCTTTCTGGAGTGTTTTTCATGGCCTCTTTTACATTATTTCATCATATGGCACGTTTTAACAACATGTTAAAAAAATAGCATTTTTTTTCGACATAGTATAGTATGGCGTTTTTTTGCGCCAAAAGTCATGATGATTTTTTTTTTCAAAGAAAACCTTTCTGGAGTGTTTTTCATGGTCTCCTTTACATTATTTCATCATATGGCACGTTTTTACAACATGTTAAAAAAAAGCGCATTTTTTTCGACTTAGTATAGTATAGCGTTTTTTTGCGCCAAAAGTCATGATGATTTCTTTTTCAAGAAAACCTTTCTGAAGTGTTTTTCATGGCCTCCTTTACATTATTTCATCATATGGCACATTTTTACAACACCTTAAAAAATCGCATTTTTTTTCGACATAGTATAGTATAGCGTTTTTTTGCGCCAAACTTCATGATGATTTTTTTCAAAGAAAACCTTTGTGGAGTGTTTTTCACGGTCTCCTTTACATTATTTCATCATATGGCACGTTTTTACAACACGTGGAAAAATCTCATTTTTTATTCGGCATAGTATAGTATGGCGTTTTTTTTGCGCCAAACTTCATGATTTTTTTTTCAAAGAAAACCTTTCTGGAGTGTTTTTCACGGTCTCCTTTACATTATTTCATCACATGGCACGTTTTTACAACATGTGGAAAAATCGCATTTTTTTTCGACATAGTATACTGTGGCGTTTTTTTGCGCCAAAAGTCATGATGATTTTTTTTTTCCAAGAAAACCTTTGTGGAGTGTTTTTCATGGCCTCCTTTACATTATTTCATCATATGGCACGTTTTTACAACACGTTAAAAAATCTCATTTTTTTTTCGACATAGTATAGTATGGTGTTTTTTGCGCCAAACTTCATGATGATTTTTTTTTCAAAGAAAAGCTTTCTGGAGTGTTTTTCATGGTCTCCTTTACATTATTTCATCATATGGCACATTTTTACAACACGTTAAAAAAATCGCATCTTCTTTTCGACATAGTATAGTATGGCGTTTTTTTGCGCCAAACTTCATGATGATTTCTTTTTCAAAGAAAACCTTTGTGGAGTGTTTTTCACGGCCTCCTTTACATTATTTCATCAAATGGCACGTTTTTACAACATTGAAAAATCGCATTTTTTTTTGACATAGTATAGTATGGCGGTTTTTTTTGTGCCAAACTTCATGATGATTTTTTTTCAAAGAAAACCTTTCTGGAGTGTTTTTCATGGTCTCCTTTACATTATTTCATCATATGACACGTTTTTACAACATGTTAAAAAAATCGCACCTTTTTTCGACATAGTATAGTATGGCGTTTTTTGCACCAAAAGTCATGATGATTTTTTTTCCAAGAAAATTTTCTGGAGTGTTTTTCACGGCCTCCTTTACATTATCTCATCATATGGCACATTTTTTTTACAACACGTTAAAAAAATCGCACTTTTTTTCGACATATTATAGTATGGCGTTTTTTGCGCCAAAAGTCATGATTTTTTTTCAAAGAAAATTTTCTGGAGTGTTTTTCACGGCCTCCTTTACATTATTTCATCATATGGGACGTTTTTACAACATGTTTAAAAAAAATCGCATTTTTTTTCGACATAGTATAGTATGGTGTCTTTTTGGGCCAAGCTTCATGATGATTTTTTTTTCAAAGAAAACCTTACCAGAGTGTTTTTCACGGTCCCTTTTACATTATTTCATCATATGGCATGTTTTTACAACATGTTAAAAAAATCTCATTTTTTTTTTTGACATAGTATAGTATGGCGTTTTTTTGCGCCAAACTTCATGATGATTTCTTTTTCAAAGAAAACCTTTCTGGAGTGTTTTTCATGGTCTCCTTTACATTATTTCATCATATGGCACATTTTTACAACACCTTAAAAAAATCGCATTTTTTTTCGACATAGTACAGTATGGCGGTTTTTTGCGCCAAACTTCATGATGTTTTTTTTCAAAGAAAACCTTTGTGGAGTGTTTTTCACGGTCTCCTTTACATTATTTCATCATATGGCACGTTTTTACAACACGTGGAAAAATCTCATTTTTTATTCGGCATAGTATCGTATGGCGTTTTTTTGTGCCAAATTTCATCATGATTTTTTTTTCAAAGAAAACCTTTCTGGAGTGTTTTTCACGGTCTCCTTTACATTATTTCATCACATGGCACGTTTTTACAACATGTAGAAAAATCGCATTTTTTTTCGACATAGTATACTGTGGCGTTTTTTTGCGCCAAAAGTCATGATGATTTTTTTTTCAAAGAAAAGCTTTCTGGAGTGTTTTTCACGGTCTCCTTTACATTATTTCATCATATGGCACATTTTTACAACATGTGGAAAAATCGCATTTTTTTTCGACATAGTATACTGTGGCGTTTTTTTGCGCCAAAAGTCATGATGATTTTTTTTTCAAAGAAAAGCTTTCTGGAGTGTTTTTCACGGTCTCCTTTACATTATTTCATCATATGGCACATTTTTACAACACGTTAAAAAAATCGCATTTTCTTTTCGACATAGTATAGTATGGCGTTTTTTGGGCCAAACTTCATGATGATTTCTTTTTCAAAGAAAACCTTTGTGGAGTGTTTTTCACGGTCCCTTTTACATTATTTCATCATATGGCATGTTTTTACAACATGTTAAAAAAATCGCATTTTTTTTTCGACATAGTATAGTATGGCGTTTTTTTGCGCCAAACTTCATGATGATTTCTTTTTCAAAGAAAACCTTTCTGGAGTGTTTTTCATGGTCTCCTTTACCTTATTTCGTCATATGGCACGTTTTTAAAATGTGGAAAGATTGCATTTTTTTTGACATAGTATGGCGTTTTTTTGCGCCAAAAGTCATGATGATTTTTTTTCCAAGAAAACCTTTCTGAAGTGTTTTTCACGGCCTCCTTTACATTTTTTCATCATATGGCACGTTTTTACAACATGTTAAACAAATCGCATTTTTTTTCGACATAGTATAGTATGGCTTTTTTTGCGCCACACTTCATGATGATTTATTTTTCAAAGAAAACCTTTGTGGAGTGTTTTTCACGCTCTGCTTTACATTATTTCATCACATGGCACGTCTTTACAACATGTGGAAAGATTGCATTTTTTTTCGACATAGTGTGGTGTTTTTTTTTGCGCCAAACTTCATGATGATTTTTTTTCCAAGTAAACCTGACTGAAGTGTTTTTCACGGCCTCCTTTACATTATTTCATGATATGGCACGTTTTTACAACACTTTAAAAAATCTCATTTTTTTTCAACATAGTATAGTATGGCGTTTTTTTTTTGCGCCAAACTTCATGATGATTTTTTTTTCAAAGAAAACCTTTCTGGAGTGTTTTTCACGGCGTCCTTTACATTATTTCATCATATGGCACATTTTTACAACATGTTAAAAAAATTGCGTTTTTTTTCGACATAGTATAGTATTGCGTTTTTTGCGCCAAAAGTCATGCTGATTTTTTTTTTCAAAGAAAACCTTTCTGGAGTGTTTTTCATGGTCTCCTTTACATTATTTCATCATATGGCACGTTTTTACATGTTAAAAAAATGGCATTTTTTTTTTTCGATATAGTATAGTATGGCTTTTTTTTGCACCAAACTTCATGATGATTTCTTTTCCAAGAAAACATTTCTGAAGTGTTTTTCACGGCCTCCTTTACATTATTTCATCATATGGCACATTTTTACAAGACCTTAAAAAATCGCATTTTTTTTCGACATAGTATAGTATGGCGTTTTTTGCGCCAAAAGTCATGATTTTTTTTTCAAAGAAAACCTTTCTGGAGTGTTTTTCACGGCCTCCTTTACATTATTTCATGATATGGCACGTTTTTACAACACTTTAAAAAATCGCATTTTTTTTCGACATAGTATAGTATGGCGTTTTTTTTGCGCCAAACTTCATGATGATTTTTTTTTCAAAGAAAACCTTTCTGGAGTGTTTTTCACGGCGTCCTTTACATTATTTCATCATATGGCACATTTTTACAACATGTTAAAAAAATTGCGTTTTTTTTCGACATAGTATAGTATGGCGTTTTTTGCGCCAAAAGTCATGATGATTTTTTTTTCAAAGAAAACCTTTCTGGAGTGTTTTTCATGGTCTCCTTTACATTATTTCATCATATGGCACGTTTTTACATGTTAAAAAAATGGCATTTTTTTTCGACATAGTATAGTATGGCGTTTTTTTGCGCCAAACTTCATGATGATTTCTTTTCCAAGAAAACATTTCTGAAGTGTTTTTCACGGCCTCCTTTACATTATTTCATCATATGGCACATTTTTACAACACCTTAAAAAATCGCATTTTTTTTCGACATAGTATAGTATGGCGTTTTTTTGCGCCAAAAGTCATGATGATTTTTTTTCAAAGAAAACCTTTCTGGAGTGTTTTTCACGGCCTCCTTTACATTATTTCATTATATGGCACGTTTTTACAACGCGTTAAAAAATCTCATTTTTTTTTCGACAGTATAGTATGGTGTTTTTTTGCCCCAAACTTCATGATGATTTTTTTTCAAAGAAAACCTTACCATAGTGTTTTTCACGGTGTCCTTTACATTATTTCATTATATAGCATGTTTTTACAACACGTTAAGAAAATCGCATTTTTTTTCGACATAGTATAGTATGGCGTTTTTTTGCGCCAAAATTCATGATGATTTTTTTTCAAAGAAAACCTTTCTAGAGTGTTTTTCACGGCCTCCTTTACATTATTTCATCATATAGCATGTTTTTACAACACGTTAAAAAAATCGCATTTTTTTTCGACATAGTATAGTATGTTTTTTTTGCGCCAAACTTCATGATGATTTTTTTTTTCAAAAAAAACCTTACCATAGTGTTTTTCACGGTGTTCTTTACACTATTTCATCATATAGCATGTTTTTACAACACGTTAAAAAAAATCACTTTTTTTCGACGTATGGCGTTTTTTTTGCGCCAAAATTCATGATGATTTTTTTTCCATAGGAAACCTTTCTAGAGTGTTTTTCACAGCCTCCTTTACATTATTTCATCATATGGCACGTTTTTACAACATGTTAAAAAAATCGCATTTTTTTTCGACATAGTATAGTATGGCGTTTTTTTGCGCCAAACTTCATGATGATTTTTTTTTCCAAAAAAAAACTTTCTGGAGTGTTTTTCACGGCCTCCTTTACATTATTTCATCATATGGCACGTTTTTACAACATGTTAAAAAAATCGTATTTTTTTTCGACATAGTATAGTATGGCGTTTTTTTGCGCCAAACTTCATGATGATTTTTTTTTTCCAAGAAAAACTTTCTGGAGTGTTTTTCACGGCCTCCTTTACATTATTTCATGATATGGCACGTTTTTACAACACTTTAAAAAACCTCATTTTTTTTCGACATAGTACAGTATGGCGTTTTTTTGTGCCAAACTTCATGATTTTTTTTTTCAAAGAAAACCTTTCTGGAGTGTTTTTCATGGTCTCCTTTACATTATTTCATCATATGGCACGTTTTTACATGTTACAAAAATCGCAATTTTTTTTCGACATAGTATAGTATGGCGTTTTTTTGCGCCAAACTTCATGATGATTTCTTTTCCAAGAAAACATTTCTGAAGTGTTTTTCACGGCCTCCTTTACATTATTTCATCATATGGCACGTTTTTACAACATGTTAAACAAATCGCATTTTTTTTCGACATAGTATAGTATGGCTTTTTTTGCGCCACACTTCATGATGATTTATTTTTCAAAGAAAACCTTTGTGGAGTGTTTTTCACGGTCCCCTTTACATTATTTCATCACATGGCACGTTTTTACAACATGTGGAAAAATCGCATTTTTTTTCGACATAGTATAGTATGGCGTTTTTTTGCGCCAAAAGTCATGATGATTTTTTTTTCCAAGAAAAACTTTCTGGAGTGTTTTTCATGGCCTCCTTTACATTATTTCATCATATGGCACGTTTTTACAACATGTTAAAAAAATTGAATTTTTTTTCGACATAGTATAGTATGGCGTTTTTTGCGCCAAAAGTCATGATGATTTTTTTTTCAAAGAAAACCTTTCTGGAGTGTTTTTCATGGTCTCCTTTACATTATTTCATCATATGGCACGTTTTTACATGTTACAAAAATCGCATTTTTTTTTCGACATAGTATAGTATGGCGTTTTTTTGCGCCAAACTTCATGATGATTTTTTTTTTCAAAGAGAACCTTACCATAGTGTTTTTCACGGTGTTCTTTACACTATTTCATCATATAGCATGTTTTTACACGTTAAAAAAACACATGTTTAACACGTTAAAAAAATCACTTTTTTTTTGACATAGTGTAGTATGGCGTTTTTTTTGCGCCAAAATTCATGATGATTTTTTTTCCATAGAAAACCTTTCTAGAGTGTTTTTCACGGCCTCCTTTACATTATTTCATCAAATGGCACGTTTTTACAACACGTTAAAAAAATCGTATTTTTTTTCGACATAGTATAGTATGGCGTTTTTTTGCGCCAAACTTCATGATGATTTTTTTTTCAAAGAAAACCTTTCTGGAGTGTTTTTCATGGTCTCCTTTACATTATTTCATCATATGGCACGTTTTTACAACATGTTAAAAAAATTGAATTTTTTTTCGACATAGTATAGTATGGCGTTTTTTGCGCCAAAAGTCATGATGATTTTTTTTTCAAAGAAAACCTTTCTGGAGTGTTTTTCATGGTCTCCTTTACATTATTTCATCATATGGCACGTTTTTACATGTTACAAAAATGGCATTTTTTTTCGACATAGTATAGTATGGCGTTTTTTTGCGCCAAACTTCATGATGATTTCTTTTCCAAGAAAACATTTCTGAAGTGTTTTTCACGGCCTCCTTTACATTATTTCATCATATGGCACATTTTTACAACACCTTAAAAAATCGCATTTTTTTTCGACATAGTATAGTATGGCGTTTTTTTGCGCCACACTTCATGATGATTTATTTTTCAAAGAAAACCTTTGTGGAGTGTTTTTCACGGTCCCCTTTACATTATTTCATCACATGGCACGTTTTTACAACATGTGGAAAAATCGCATTTTTTTTCGACATAGTATAGTATGGCGTTTTTTTGCGCCAAAAGTCATGATGATTTTTTTTTCCAAGAAAAACTTTCTGGAGTGTTTTTCATGGCCTCCTTTACATTATTTCATCATATGGCACGTTTTTACAACATGTTAAAAAAATTGAATTTTTTTTCGACATAGTATAGTATGGCGTTTTTTGCGCCAAAAGTCATGATGATTTTTTTTTCAAAGAAAACCTTTCTGGAGTGTTTTTCATGGTCTCCTTTACATTATTTCATCATATGGCACGTTTTTACAACATGTTACAAAAATCGCATTTTTTTTTCGACATAGTATAGTATGGCGTTTTTTTGCGCCAAACTTCATGATGATTTTTTTCCAAGAAAACATTTCTGAAGTGTTTTTCACGGCCTCCTTTACATTATTTCATCACATGGCACGTTTTTACAACATGTGGAAAAATCGCATTTTTTTTCGACATAGTATAGTATGGCGTTTTTTTGCGCCAAAAGTCATGATGATTTTTTTTTCCAAGAAAAACTTTCTGGAGTGTTTTTCATGGCCTCCTTTACATTATTTCATCATATGGCACGTTTTTACAACACGTTAAAAAATCGCATTTTTTTTTCGACATAGTATAGTATGGCGTTTTTTTGCGCCAAACTTCATGATGATTTTTTTTTTCAAAGAGAACCTTACCATAGTGTTTTTCACGGTGTTCTTTACACTATTTCATCATATAGCATGTTTTTACAACACGTTAAAAAAATCACTTTTTTTTCGACATAGTGTAGTATGGCGTTTTTTTTGCGCCAAAATTCATGATGATTTTTTTTCCATAGAAAACCTTTCTAGAGTGTTTTTCACGGCCTCCTTTACATTATTTCATCATATGGCACGTTTTTACAACACGTTAAAAAAATCGCATTTTTTTTTCGACATAGTATAGTATGGCGTTTTTTTGCGCCAAACTTCATGATGATTTTTTTTTCAAAGAAAACCTTTCTGGAGTGTTTTTCACGGTCTCCTTTACACTATTTCATCATATGGCACGTTTTTACAACACGTTAAAAAAATCACTTTTTTTTCGACATAGTATAGTATGGCGTTTTTTTGCGCCAAAATTCATGATGATTTTTTTTCCAAAGAAAACCTTTCTAGAGTGTTTTTCACGGCCTCCTTTACATTATTTCATCATATGGCACGTTTTTACAACATGTTAAAAAAATCTCATTTTTTTTCGACATAGTATAGTATGGCGTTTTTTTGCGCCAAACTTCATGATGATTTTTTTTTTGCAAGAAATACTTTCTGGAGTGTTTTTCACGGCCTCCTTTACATTATTTCATGATATGGCACGTTTTTACAACACTTTAAAAAATCTCATTTTTTTTCGACATAGTATAGTATGGCGTTTTTTGCGCCAAAAGTCATGATGATTTTTTTTTCAAAGAAAACCTTTCTGGAGTGTTTTTCATGGCCTCCTTTACATTATTTCATCATATGGCACGTTTTTACAACACGTTAAAAAATCGCATTTTTTTTTCGACATAGTATAGTATGGCGTTTTTTTGCGCCAAACTTCATGATGATTTTTTTTTTCAAAGAGAACCTTACCATAGTGTTTTTCACGGTGTTCTTTACACTATTTCATCATATAGCATGTTTTTACAACACGTTAAAAAAATCACTTTTTTTTCGACATAGTGTAGTATGGCGTTTTTTTTGCGCCAAAATTCATGATGATTTTTTTTCCATAGAAAACCTTTCTAGAGTGTTTTTCACGGCCTCCTTTACATTATTTCATCATATGGCACGTTTTTACAACACGTTAAAAAATCGCATTTTTTTTTCGACATAGTATAGTATGGCGTTTTTTTGCGCCAAACTTCATGATGATTTTTTTTTTTCAAAGAGAACCTCACCATAGTGTTTTTCACGGTGTTCTTTACACTATTTCATCATATAGCATGTTTTTACAACACGTTAAAAAAATCACTTTTTTTTCGACATAGTCTAGTATGGCGTTTTTTTTGCGCCAAAATTCATGATGATTTTTTTTCCATAGAAAACCTTTCTAGAGTGTTTTTCACGGCCTCCTTTACATTATTTCATCATATGGCACGTTTTTACAACATGTTAAAAAAATCTTATTTTTTTTCGACATAGTATAGTATGGCGTTTTTTTGCGCCAAACTTCATGATGATTTTTTTTTTCCAAGAAATACTTTCTGGAGTGTTTTTCACGGCCTCCTTTACATTATTTCATGATATGGCACGTTTTTACAACACTTTAAAAAATCTCATTTTTTTTCGACATAGTACAGTATGGCGTTTTTTTGTGCCAAAAGTCATGATGATTTATTTTTCAAAGAAAACCTTTGTGGAGTGTTTTTCACGGTCCCCTTTACATTATTTCATCACATGGCACGTTTTTACAACGTGGAAAAATCGCATTTTTTTTCGACATAGTATAGTATGGCGTTTTTTTGCGCCAAAAGTCATGATGATTTTTTTTTCCAAGAAAAACTTTCTGGAGTGTTTTTCATGGCCTCCTTTACATTATTTCATCATATGGCACGTTTTTACAACATGTTAAAAAAATTGCATTTTTTTTCGACATAGTATAGTATGGCGTTTTTTGCGCCAAAAGTCATGATGATTTTTTTTTCAAAGAAAACCTTTCTGGAGTGTTTTTCATGGTCTCCTTTACATTATTTCATCATATGGCACATTTTTACAACACCTTAAAAAATCGCATTTTTTTTCGACATAGTATAGTATGGCTTTTTTTTTGCGCCAAACTTCATGATGATTTCTTTTCCAAGTAAACATTTCTGAAGTGTTTTTCACGGCCTCTTTTGCATTATTTCATCACATGGCACGTTTTTACATGTGGAAAAATCGCATTTTTTTTCGACATAGTATAGTATGGCGTTTTTTTGCGCCAAAAGTCATGATGATTTTTTTTTCCAAGAAAAACTTTCTGGAGTGTTTTTCATGGCCTCCTTTTCACTATTTCATCATATAGCATGTTTTTACAACACGTTAAAAAAATCACTTTTTTTTCGACATAGTGTAGTATGGCGTTTTTTTTGCGCCAAAATTCATGATGATTTTTTTTCCATAGAAAACCTTTCTAGAGTGTTTTTCACGGGCTCCTTTACATTATTTCATCATATGGCACGTTTTTACAACACGTTAAAAAATCGCATTTTTTTTCGACATAGTATAGTATGGCGTTTTTTTGCGCCAAACTTCATGATGATTTTTTTTTCAAAGAAAACCTTTCTGGAGTGTTTTTCACGGTGTCCTTTACATTATTTCATCATATGGCATGTTTTTACAACACGTTAAAAAAATCACATTTTTTTTCGACATAGTATAGTATGGCGTTTTTTTTGCGCCAAAATTCATGATGATTTTTTTTCCAAGAAAACCTTTCTAGAGTGTTTTTCACGGCCTCCTTTACATTATTTCATCATATGGCACGTTTTTACAACATGTTAAAAAATCGCATTTTTTTTCGACATAGTATAGTATGGCGTTTTTTTGCGCCAAACTTCATGATGATTTTTTTTTCAAAGAAAAACTTTCTGGAGTGTTTTTCACGGCCTCCTTTACATTATTTCATCATATGGCACGTTTTTACAACATGTTAAAAAATCGCATTTTTTTTCGACATAGTATAGTATGGCGTTTTTTTGCGCCAAACTTCATGATGATTTTTTTTCAAAGAAAACCTTTCTGGAGTGTTTTTCATGGTCTCCTTTACATTATTTCATCATATGGCACGTTTTTACAACATGTTAAAAAAATTGCATTTTTTTTCGACATAGTATAGTATGGCGTTTTTTTGCGCCAAAATTCATGATGATTTCTTTTCCAAGAAAACATTTCTGAAGTGTTTTTCACGGCCTCCTTTACATTATTTCATCATATGGCACATTTTTACAACACCTTAAAAAATCGCATTTTTTTTCGACATAGTATAGTATGGCGTTTTTTTGCGCCAAAAGTCATGATGACTTTTTTTTCCAAGAAAAACTTTCTGGAGTGTTTTTCATGGCCTCCTTTACATTATTTCATCATATGGCACGTTTTTACAACACGTTAAAAAATCGCATTTTTTTTTCGACATAGTATAGTATGGCGTTTTTTTGCGCCAAACTTCATGATGATTTTTTTTTTTCAAAGAGAACCTTACCATAGTGTTTTTCACGGTGTTCTTTACACTATTTCATCATATAGCATGTTTTTACAACACGTTAAAAAAATCACTTTTTTTTCGACATAGTGTAGTATGGCGTTTTTTTTGCGCCAAAATTCATGATGATTTTTTTTCCATCGAAAACCTTTCTAGTGTTTTTCACGGCCTCCTTTACATTATTTCATCATATGGCACGTTTTTACAACACGTTAAAAAAATCGTATTTTTTTTCGACATAGTATAGTATGGCGTTTTTTTGCGCCAAACTTCATGATGATTTTTTTTCCAAGAAAAACTTTCTGGAGTGTTTTTCACGGCCTTCTTTACAATATTTCATCATATGGCACGTTTTTACATGTTACAAAAATCGCATTTTTTTTCCGACATAGTACAGTATGGCGTTTTTTTGCGCCAAACTTCATGATGATTTCTTTTCCAAGAAAACATTTCTGAAGTGTTTTTCACGGCCTCCTTTACATTATTTCATCATATGGCACATTTTTACAACACCTTAAAAAATCGCATTTTTTTTCGACATAGTATAGTATGGCGTTTTTTTGCGCCAAAAGTCATGATGATTTTTTTTTCCAAGAAAAACTTTCTGGAGTGTTTTTCATGGCCTCCTTTACATTATTTCATCATATGGCACGTTTTTACAACATGTTAAAAAAATTGAATTTTTTTTCGACATAGTATAGTATGGCGTTTTTTGCGCCAAAAGTCATGATGATTTTTTTTTCAAAGAAAACCTTTCTGGAGTGTTTTTCATGGTCTCCTTTACATTATTTCATCATATGGCACGTTTTTACATGTTACAAAAATCGCATTTTTTTTTCGACATAGTATAGTATGGCGTTTTTTTGCGCCAAACTTCATGATGATTTCTATTTCAAGAAAACATTTCTGAAGTGTTTTTCACGGCCTCCTTTACATTATTTCATCATATGGCACATTTTTACAACACCTTAAAAAATCGCATTTTTTTTCGACATAGTATAGTATGGCTTTTTTTTGCGCCACACTTCATGATGATTTATTTTTCAAAGAAAACCTTTGTGGAGTGTTTTTCACGGTCCCCATTACATTATTTCATCACATGGCACGTTTTTACAACATGTGGAAAAATCGCATTTTTTTTCGACATAGTATAGTATGGCGTTTTTTTGCGCCAAAAGTCATGATGATTTTTTTTTCCAAGAAAAACTTTCTGGAGTGTTTTTCATGGCCTCCTTTACATTATTTCATCATATGGCACGTTTTTACAACACGTTAAAAAATCGCATTTTTTTTTCGACATAGTATAGTATGGCGTTTTTTTGCGCCAAACTTCATGATGATTTTTTTTTTTCAAAGAGAACCTTACCATAGTGTTTTTCACGGTGTTCTTTACACTATTTCATCATATAGCATGCTTTTACAACACGTTAAAAAATCACTTTTTTTTCGACATAGTGTAGTATGGCGTTTTTTTTGCGCCAAAATTCATGATGATTTTTTTTCCATAGAAAACCTTTCTAGAGTGTTTTTCACGGCCTCCTTTACATTATTTCATCATATGGCACGTTTTTACAACACGTTAAAAAAATCGTATTTTTTTTCGACATAGTATAGTATGGCGTTTTTTTGCGCCAAACTTCATGATGATTTTTTTTCCAAGAAAAACTTTCTGGAGTGTTTTTCACGGCCTCCTTTACATTATTTCATGATATGGCACGTTTTTACAACACTTTAAAAAATCTCATTTTTTTTCGACATAGTACAGTATGGCGTTTTTTTGCGCCAAACTTCATGATTTTTTTTCAAAGAAAACCTTTCTGGAGTGTTTTTCATGGTCTCCTTTACATTATTTCATCATATGGCACGTTTTTACAACATGTTAAAAAAATTGAATTTTTTTTCGACATAGTATAGTATGGCGTTTTTTGCGCCAAAAGTCATGATGATTTCTTTTCCAAGAAAACATTTCTGAAGTGTTTTTCACGGCCTCTTTTACATTATTTCATCATATGGCACATTTTTACAACACCTTAAAAAATCGCATTTTTTTTCGACATAGTATAGTATGGCTTTTTTTTGCGCCACACTTCATGATGATTTATTTTTCAAAGAAAACCTTTGTGGAGTGTTTTTCACGGTCCCCTTTACATTATTTCATCACATGGCACGTTTTTACAACATGTGGAAAAATCGCATTTTTTTTCGACATAGTATAGTATGGCGTTTCTTTGCGCCAAAAGTCATGATGATTTTTTTTTCCAAGAAAAACTCTCTGGAGTGTTTTTCATGGCCTCCTTTACATTATTTCATCATATGGCACGTTTTTACAACACGTTAAAAAATCGCATTTTTTTTTCGACAATATAGTATGGCGTTTTTTTGCGCCAAACTTCATGATGATTTTTTTTTTCAAAGAGAACCTTACCATAGTGTTTTTCACGGTGTTCTTTACACTATTTCATCATATAGCATGTTTTTACAACACGTTAAAAAAATCACTTTTTTGTCGACATAGTGTAGTATGGCGTTTTTTTTGCGCCAAAATTCATGATGATTTTTTTTCCATAGAAAACCTTTCTAGAGTGTTTTTCACGGCCTCCTTTACATTATTTCATCATATGGCACGTTTTTACAACATGTTAAAAAAATCACATTTTTTTTCGACATAGTATAGTATGGCGTTTTTTGCACCAAAAGTCGTGATTTTTTTTTCAATGAAAACCTTTCTAGAGTGTTTTTCACGGCCTCCTTTACATTATTTCATCATATGGCACGTTTTTACAACATGTTAAAAAAATCACATTTTTTTTTGACATAGTATAGTATGGCGTTTTTTTGCGCCAAACTTCATGATTTTTTTTTCCAAAAAAACTTTCCGGAGTGTTTTTCACGGCCTCCTTTACATTATTTCATCATATGGCACGTTTTTACAACATGTTAAAAAAAATGAATTTTTTTCAACATAGTATAGTATGACGTTTTTTGCGCCAAAAGTCATGATGATTTTTTTTTCAAAGAAAACCTTTCTGGAGTGTTTTTCATGGTCTCCTTTACATTATTTCATCATATGGCACGTTTTTACATGTTACAAAAATGGCATTTTTTTTCGACATAGTATAGTATGGCGTTTTTTTGCGCCAAACTTCATGATGATTTCTTTTCCAAGAAAACATTTCTGAAGTGTTTTTCACGGCCTCCTTTACATTATTTCATCATATGGCACGTTTTTACAACATGTGGAAAAATCGCATTTTTGTTCGACATAGTATAGTATGGCGTTTTTTTTGCGCCAAAAGTCATGATGATTTTTTTTTCCAAGAAAAACTTTCTGGAGTGTTTTTCATGGCCTCCTTTACATTATTTCATCATATGGCACGTTTTTACAACACGTTAAAAAATCGCATTTTTTTTTCGACATAGTATAGTATGGCGTTTTTTTGCGCCAAACTTCATGATGATTTTTTTTTTCAAAGAGAACCTTACCATAGTGTTTTTCACGGTGTTCTTTACACTATTTCATCATATAGCATGTTTTTACAACACGTTAAAAAAATCACTTTTTTTTCGACATAGTGTAGTATGGCGTTTTTTTGCGCCAAACTTCATGATGATTTTTTTTTTTCAAAGAGAACCTTACCATAGTGTTTTTCACGGTGTTCTTTACACTATTTCATCATATAGCATGTTTTTACAACATGTTAAAAAAATTGAATTTTTTTTCGACATAGTCTAGTATGGCGTTTTTTGCACCAAAAGTCGTGATTTTTTTTTCAATGAAAGCCTTTCTGGAGTGTTTTTCATGGTCTCCTTTACATTATTTCATCATATGGCACGTTTTTACAACATGTTAAAAAAATTGAATTTTTTTTCGACATAGTCTAGTATGGCGTTTTTTGCGCCAAAAGTCATGATGATTTTTTTTTCAAAGAAAACCTTTCTGGAGTGTTTTTCATGGTCTCCTTTACATTATTTCATCATATGGCACGTTTTTACATGTTACAAAAATCGCATTTTTTTTCGACATAGTATAGTATGGCGTTTTTTTGCGCCAAACTTCATGATGATTTTTTTTCCAAGAAAACATTTCTGAAGTGTTTTTCACGGCCTCTTTTACATTATTTCATCATATGGCACATTTTTACAACACCTTAAAAAATCGCATTTTTTTTCGACATAGTATAGTATGGCTTTTTTTTGCGCCACACTTCATGATGATTTATTTTTCAAAGAAAACCTTTGTGGAGTGTTTTTCACGGTCCCCTTTACATTATTTCATCACATGGCACGTTTTTACAACATGTGGAAAAATCGCATTTTTTTTCGACATAGTATAGTATGGCGTTTTTTTGCGCCAAAAGTCATGATGATTTTTTTTTCCAAGAAAAACTTTCTGGAGTGTTTTTCATGGCCTCCTTTACATTATTTCATCATATGGCACGTTTTTACAACACGTTAAAAAATCGCATTTTTTTTTCGACATAGTATAGTATGGCATTTTTTTTGCGCCAAAATTCATGATGATTTTTTTTCCATAGAAAACCTTTCTAGAGTGTTTTTCACGGCCTCCTTTACATTATTTCATCATATGGCACGTTTTTACAACATGTTAAAAAAATCGCATTTTTTTTCGACATAGTATAGTATGGCGTTTTTTGCACCAAAAGTCGTAATTTTTTTTTCAATGAAAGCCTTTCTGGAGTGTTTTTCATGGTCTCCTTTACATTATTTCATCATATGGCACGTTTTTACAACATGTTAAAAAAATTGAATTTTTTTTCGACATAGTATAGTATGGCGTTTTTTGCGCCAAAAGTCATGATGATTTTTTTTTCAAAGAAAACCTTTCTGGAGTGTTTTTCATGGTCTCCTTTACATTATTTCATCATATGGCACGTTTTTACAACATGTTAAAAAAATCACATTTTTTTTCGACATAGTATAGTATGGCGTTTTTTTGCGCCAAACTTCATGATGATTTCTTTTCCAAGAAAACATTTCTGAAGTGTTTTTCACGGCCTCTTTTACATTATTTCATCATATGGCACATTTTTACAACACCTTAAAAAATCGCATTTTTTTTCGACATAGTATAGTATGGCTTTTTTTTGCGCCACACTTCATGATGATTCACTTTTCAAAGAAAACCTTTGTGGAGTGTTTTTCACGGTCCCCTTTACATTATTTCATCACATGGCACGTTTTTACAACATGTGGAAAAATCGCATTTTTTTTCGACATAGTATAGTATGGCGTTTTTTTGTGCCAAAAGTCATGATGATTTTTTTTTCCAAGAAAAACTTTCTGGAGTGTTTTTCATGGCCTCCTTTACATTATTTCATCATATGGCACGTTTTTACAACACGTTAAAAAATCGCATTTTTTTTTCGACATCGTATAGTATGGTGTTTTTTTGCGCCAAACTTCATGATGATTTTTTTTTTTCAAAGAGAACCTTACCATAGTGTTTTTCATGGTGTTCTTTACACTATTTCATCATATAGCATGTTTTTACAACACGTTAAAAAAATCACTTTTTTTTCGACATAGTGTAGTATGGCGTTTTTTGTGCCAAAAGTCATGATGATTTTTTTTCAAAGAAAACCTTCTGGATGGTTTTTCACAGTCTTCTTTACATTATTTCATCATATGGCACGTTTTTACAACATGTGGAAAAATCACATTTTTTATTCAACATAGTATAGTATGGCTTTTTTTTGCGCCAAACTTCATGATGATTTTTTTTTTCCAAGAAAACCTTACCATCATGTTTTTCACGGTCTCCTTTACTTGATTTCATCATATGGCACGTTTTTACATGTGGAAAAATCGCATTTTTTTTTTCTGGTGGAAAGACGATGTGAAGATAAAGCTCCACAGGATGAATATCACACATTTACGTTGGAAATAAATGTCCTTTAATTAGACATTGTCATGCAAAAGTTGGATTTCCCTTTAATGATGTTCAAATCTTTGTTGAGTGTTTTGTTGATGTTGGTTTCTAAATGTTTTCTGACATTCGGCCCCAAAGATTAAAACCTTCTACGGCTCACAAGCGGCAACAATTCACACATTATCAACTATCTTTCTGACTAAACTAAGATAAAAAGTGAAAAACTGCCTGATTCCTGCATCATGAATGTCAATCTTTTTGGTTTTTGTGACAGTAAACTGAATATATTTGGGTTTGACATTTTAGAAACCAAAACAAGAAATGAATTACTGGAGAAAACAATCAGCAGATTAATGGACAAAGAAAATGTGTTTTCCAACATGTATGGCTGAATTCCTCCAACATTACAAGATACATACAATTTTAATTCAATTTTATTTATATAATGCCAATTACAGGTCAAATTGTCTCAAGACACTTTATTTTTCCATTTTCTGTCATATTTAAAATATGACAAAGTAAGAAATTTGAACCTCTTGACTAATCCAATTTATTATTTGGTTTTTAAGTGACTAATGGACAATTAAAATAAGTTTCTCCACTAAAACGAATAAACATGAGGTCAAATAGAAGGAACAGTTTTAAATACTGCAGTCCCACGATGACAAGAATAAAGTTTCTCAACAAAAACTAAATCTGCTGGTGGATTCAGTTAAAGTCCTAATAAATGATAAAGTGTGATACTAAAGGTTTGTGGTGCTAAAAATGTCCAAGTAAAGATATGAAGTTGAACATGTGGATGGAGGTTGATAAAAGTTGACGTCCCTTCATTTCTGTGGAGCGGCTCCATGGATTTTATGGATGGTGGTTAAAGACCTGCTCTTCTCGTGGTCTTCCTTCTAGTCACTGTAAAAAGTCAGTCCATCCTGGCCGACTTCAACACCTCTTCATGACAACTTGTTCTGCCTCGGACCTGGTGGAAACTCCAGAAACTCGGGAAAACCCATGGAGACTCGAAGAACTCGTGGAGACTCGAAGAACTCGTCGGGCGGGGGAAGGTGTCGTGGGTGGTGGGGGGGAGGTGGGGGAGTAGAGGGAGGAGGCCGCCACCCACCTCCCCGCCTACTCTCCTCCCAAACTCCACCCAGACTCCGCCTCAGCTCCACCCATGTGGAAACTACGATGCCAAAGGGACGACGAAATTATTTCTTTTCATCTGATCTGTAGCTCAGTGAGTTAAGGATTTACCTATGGAGCTGCAGGTCGCTGGTTCAAGACCAGATCCTTCTTAAATTTTATCAAAATCCTGACAAAGACAAACAAAGAAAAATGCCAGTGGTGGGTCTTGAACCTGCAACCTTCCACTCTAAGTCTCTCTTCTTAACCCCTGAGCTACCTGCTCAGATCCTAATTCTTCTTTTTTTTTGCTCATTTATCATCTATTTTTTGTCATTGTCGAGTTTTTTTTTTTAACTCGAATCTCGACTCGACCGTTTTTCTCAGGAGCCTTTGTGCTGGAGGGTGGAACCCTCAGTTCCAAGACTTTCCAAAGCCTCCACACCTCCTGAGTCCTCAGGACCTGAGCTTTCACACAGTCTGAGGGCTGAAATTTTCTAAGTCCCACAGTAGTTCTCTGTTAGTTTGAACCTTCAGACAGTCTGAGAACTGAAATCTTAAAAGTTCTTGAGCAGTTCTCTGTTAGTTTGAACCTTCAGACAGTCTGAGGACTGAAGTTTTAAAAGTTTCTCAGTACTTCTCTGTTAGTTTGAACTTTATGGTTAACAGAAGCCTTAAAACTTGTGACCATGAATCTTGATTTCACATTTAGATCATCCATCTGAGTTCTTCTCAGACCTTCACCTGTGGGTTTTTTAGAAATCCTCAACAAACTTTGATTCTCTTCACTGAACAGTAAAGTTTGTGGAGATCAGAAGGTAACATTAGTTTGATCAATGCCTTCAACTACTAGTAGACTTTATCTGGAAAGCAGTTTTCTGAAATGAGTTCTTAGTAAATCTTTCCTCAATCAAACCAAGAACATAGAAAGAGGAAACATTTGAAAAAACAACTTGATGTTTTCATTTCAGACTAGAAAACACTTTAAGACCTTTATCTGTTTTTGCTCTTTTTGATCGTTTTATTCTCTTCTGTTTAATTTGATCTTCTAAAGTTTAACTGGTGTCTTTTCAAATGTTTTGTCTTTAGTTTGATTCTTCTTAAATGTTTAGTTTTGCTCTTTTCTCACCTTTTATTCTTTTCTAATGTCTGATTTGATTTCCAAATGCTTTGTCTATTTAATGTTTAATTGTTTTTTCAAATGTTTTATCGGCTTGTTTGAAAAATTTCCTTTTCTTTCCCTGTGTTTAATTTTTCTTTTAAATCTTTAAGGTTTTTCTTTTTAAATGTTTTACCACCTTTCAATGTTTAATTTTCTTTTTTAATGCTTCATTGTATTTTCTGTTTAATTCCTATTTAAAGTTTTATTGTCTTTAAGATTTAGTTTTCCAATTAAACATTTAATTTTTAATTCAATGTTTTGTATTTTTAAAGGTTTAATAATCTAATGTTTTGTATTTTTTTAAAAATGTGTAATATTCTTGTTTAATTTTGTTTTTTAAATGTTTAATTATCTAAAATATTTAATCTTTAATGTTTAATATTTTTGTTTAATAAATTTTGTTTAATTTCATAATTACATGTTTTGTATCTTCTGTTTAATTATTTAATTAAATATTTTGTCTGTTTAATATAATTTAATTGTATTTAATGTTTAATTTTCTTTTTAAAAGTTTTGTTGTATTAAATGCTTTTTCCTTTGATTTAATTGCTTTTTTAAAATGTAGTTTATTTCTTTAATCTTTTTTTTCTGTCAAGATTTTAACCTCAACCTTAGAAATGAAACAAACCCTTAAATCACAATGAAAATACTTCTGTTGTCACAATCATGAGTTAGTCAATTATTCAGTTTATCAATTCAGCTTTATTTGTTTAGCACCTTTCACACAGATGACAAAACTAAACAAGCAAAGAGAAAAAACTATGCTAAAACTATGATTAAAACTCAAAAACATATTTTTTAAAAAAAGATTTAACATCGTAATAAAATATGTTGTGTCCAGGGGATGGAGGGAGTTTATTGAAGTCTTCTTGGGCTCACATGGGAAATCATTTAAAATATAAACTTTATATTCAGTCTAAGGAAACCGAAAACTGCAGAGTGACAGAAGAAGCAACAATATCTCCTGTTTTCTCCTTTAATGAGTCGATTCTTCTTGTGCTTTCAGACTAAAGAACTACAGACTCTTCACAACCTGCTCAAACTCTTGGTACAGGACCTCACCACACGGGTCAAGAAGGTTTCCATCTCATTTCTACTCTGAAGCTCACCTTCTCCTGCTCAAACTGCTGACAAATGTTTCTGCTGCTCTAAAGTCTGGTCTCCAGAACTTCCTAAAAACTCTCAAAGTCTCTTCTACTGCAGGTTGCTTTGTAGAACTGTTCCAGAAAACCTCACTAAACCACATGGAGGGGCCTCAAGATAGTCGTCCAAATGAAACCATACAAAAACCAAACTAGCACAACCCAAACGCTAAAGTCTCCTGCAGCCTACCAGAGAACCTCTGAGAACAGAGAATCAGGACAGGAACTCTTACCTTCTGGACAACCAACGCTGGTTCACAAACAAGAATACAGAATGTGTCTGACCAAAAACCTCTAAAGACTCACTACAGCCAAGATAAAGACACAACTCAGCTGCATCCAGCTGGAACCAGGACTCTGCAGAAGTTCCTTCAATCAGATACTTGTGTTTCTATTTAAGGCCTCAGGTTTGAACGTACAGCAGAGGATTAGAAAGGAGTGATTTTAATGTTTAAATCAGTCCAGTAAATGTTTGGAGTAAAAATGATTAAAATTTTGATTTAGATAGATTTGTGTCAAAGAATATTGTAGCGTCTCACTTAACTATATCCAAATGAGTTCAGTGTATTTACATTTTATAGAATATTTGATTTCTTAATACTGTAGAGTCTGACCCTAAATATTATAATAATGATGTAAATCTAAATAATAAATAATATTGCAGTGCAGAGTAATGCAGCTAACGGCATGCATTACAGCTTACTGACTCTCACAAAAACAAACCACATACAGGACAAAAAGGATTAATACACTCACTGAAGCGCCGTCGTTCATGCTGGTAGCCGTGGTTGACCCCGGTCTTGTGAGGTGAACCGTCTGCGTCACATGACCGGAGGAGCACCACGTGATTGGCTGGGCGTTGGTTCGATTTTGGCCAGGATCGATTGTTTACGCCTGAGTCCCCCGGATGTGAACAGCGAATTTTTTGACAGCGAATTTTGAACGTTGAATTTTTTTGATGGCGAATTTTGAACATTGAATTTTTTGACAGCGAATTTTGAAGACATTGAATTTTTAACTGGTTTTTAGAATTTTGATGAGCTAAATTCAGGCATAAAAAATTCACATACATAATTTTGATGCAAAAAAATTCAAAGTAAGAAATTCAGCAGCTTTTAAAATTCAGACTCTGATGAGTCTGATTTGCTTCCATATCCGAGGAAATAACCTGAGAACTCTGGGAAACAGTCGCTGAGACAATATTTCACTGTAAATAAGTTTAGATGCTGTGGCGGAAAAGCAACTATTCGTATTCCAATGACTTGTGGAACCAAAAAACATCAAATTTGTAGATTCAGAAGCAGCTTGGAGGCAAATTTAAGTGTTTGAACATAATTTTTAAAGTGTAAACACTTGAACCCTCATGTTGTCTTCATTTATGAGCACCAAAAAATATTGTTTCCTTGTCTGAAAAAACACAAAAAAATTCTGCTAAAAAAATCTCCAAATTTCTGAAAATTTGCAAATCCTTCAGGATTTTTTTGGATGATTTTTACGCATTTTTTGAGAATATTTTCTTGCCAAATTCGGGGGATTTTTTAAAAATAAAACTTTTCAGGGAAACTTTTTTTGATTATATATTTTCATAGTGAAAACTTCCACATTCTTAATATTTTTGGAGAATTTTTGAACATTTTTTGGTGTAAAAAAAAGAAATCTTAAAAAAATGTTTCTTTAAGAACATTCACAAAAAAATCAACCAAAATCCAGTGAAATTCGCTGGATTTTGTTTGATTTTTATGTGAATGTTATTTTTAAAAAAAAATACAAGTTTTACTGATATATATGGAATCACTTTAGATATTTTTAGGAATTTTTTGGAAGATTTTTACTCATTTTTTGAAAATATTTGCAAGGATTTTCTTGCCAAATTTGGGGGATTTTTTTAAAATAAAAATTTTAAGGGAAACTTTTCAGGAATTATTGGAATTTTCTTCCTGAAGGTTTTGCAAATTATTTGAAATTTGTGGATTTTTTTTCTTTTTTTTTTGCTGAATTTTTGGATTCTTTTCAGACAAGGAAAGAATTTTTTTTTTTTGGTGCCTGTAAATGAAGACAACAGGAGGGTTAATTGATTTTCACAATATTTGTAATATTCTGGATATTTTAAGTGTTTTTACCTGCTGCTACCTTGAGCTTCACTCACATGATTTTACACATTTTTTCTGTCTTTATTTCCATCTTTAAACCTGCAGTAAACTGAAGTAGTAAACTGTCCTCCCCTCGGATCCAGACGGTGTGTTTTTCTTCCTCTTCCATCGGTGGGTCGTCCCTTCGCTTCCCCCCCGGAGACCGAGCGCCCTACATTCATCCGTCAGACCCTCCGTTACATAAAAACCTCCATCAGCATCAGCACCACACGGGCTGGCTTGCTGCCTGTTGCTAGGCAACAAGCCCCCGAGCTCCCCATCGCCGGTCCTCGGCTCCACCTGAAAAGAGCTCCGACGGGTCAGCGAGGACAAAGGAGGGAAAAGAACGGGAAGAAAAGAGACGAGGATAAAAGCAGGAGATCAGCTGATGAGTGGGACTGACAGGAAACAGAAAAAAAGAAGAAGATCTGTCCAGTTTGTCTGCTTCTAGTGATCGTTGTTTCCATCAAGGTGCAGCAAAAAATGAGCCCACACTGAGGAAACATGCACACAAAATAAAAAAATAATGAAAAAAATGGGGAAAATGTCACCTTTTATCAGCCATAAACTGTAAAAACAGAAAAAAAACTGTGATTTCTGACCGAATGATTCTACAGATCTCATTTTAAAAGCCTGCCAAAAATAAATTCTTCAGTCTAAACAGATTCTGTAAAAAATAAAAAAATTCTGTTCTCCTCAAAACAGCCGTGAAGCTTTTAGTGACTCACCTGTGATCATCAGTCATGTTTCAAAAATTCAGAGATTTTTCCACTGAACTGCAGGCGGTGTCACATGACAAAGCTTAAAATTACGATATTTAATCCAAATTATTTTATTCAACATCTCTCAGTTAAAAGTTCACCAAAATAAATTCTTCAGTCTGACCAAATTCTGTAAAAAACTAAAAATTCTGCTCTCCTCAAAGCAGCCATGAAGCTTTTAGTGACTCAGCTGTGACCATCAGTCATGTTTCAAAAGTTCTGATTTAATTAAAATATTCCATCATTTGGTGAAGAAAAATGGCTCCAAAATCTTCCTCACATACAGTATAAGACAGATTTCCTGATCGATTCTAGTCTGGAGGACTTGGAGCCACTTTTCACTGATAATCAAAGATTACTTTCTGTTGATTTTTCTCAATTAACCCTCATGTCGTCCTGCGTCAAATTGACCCGTTTTAAAGTGTTTGAAAATGTGGAAAAAATATATATTTTCACATTGAAACTTCTGATGTCCACATTTTCAAAATTTTTGGGAAATATTTGAAAATTTCTTGGTGGAAAAAAAAAGAAACATTAAAATTGTTAAAAGCATTTTCTTGCCAAATTTGGGGGATTTTTTTTTTTTTAAATCAAACTTTTAAGGGAAATTTTTAAGGAATTAAAGGATTTTTTTTCCTGAAGGTTTTGCAAATTTTCAGAAATTTTGGGAATTTTTTGCTGAATTTTTGTTTTTTTTCAGACAGGAAACCTATAAATGAAGACAGCAGGAGGGTTAAATGATTTGTTATTTGCCCAATAAGATGCAAGAAAAATGTTGAGAAATTAGTTTCTTGTTTCATTCACAACCAAGGAAGTTCATTTCATTAATAATAATAATAATAATAATAATAATTATTATTATTATTATTATTATTATCCATCCATCCATTATCTATACACCGCTTAATCCTCACTAGGGTCGCGGGGGGGGTGGAGCCTATCCCAGCTGACTCGGGTGAAGGCAGGGGACACCCTAGACAGGTCGCCAGTCTGTTGCAGGGCTACATATAGAGACAAACAATCACTCTCACATTCACACCTACGGGCAATTTAGAATAATCAATTAACCTCAGCATGTTTTTGGACTGTGGGAGGAAGCCGGAGTACCCGGAGAAAACCCACGCATGCACAGGGAGAACATGCAAACTCCATGCAGAAAGATGCCAGGTCCGAGCTGGGACGTGAACCAGGGATCTTCTCGCTGCAAGGCGAAAGTGCTAACCACTACGCCACTGTGCAGCCCACTATTATTATTATTATTATTATTATTATTATTATTATTATTATTATTATTATTATTATTATTATTATTATTATTATTATTATTATTATGCTTGTTTTTTTTAATCATTTTTATCTGTAATTTAACAAAACAGAGAAAATTTGTAAAACGGCAGCAAATTGTTCCAAAAACTGAATGTTGAAAGAAGTTAGAAATGCTCCTTTTTCCAGTGTCGGTTTTTTATTTGGGTTGTAATCTGGTAACTATGGAAACAGGAGCATTGATTCATGTCATTTTCTTTCTTGAATGGATCAGTTTCTGTCTGATCGTTACCTTTCTTTTGCAGCAGTCTGTGATTAAATCCAATAAATTTAAAAATGCTGCAGAAGGACTAAATAAAGGAGCTAAATTCAGACTCATAATGAGCTGAATTAATTTACTAATTCCCTCCACAGCCTCAGATGACTGACAGGTTGCAAGTTTGGAAAATCGTCTCAATCAGCTGCTTCTCCAGAGTTCAGTCTGAGCTCCGGATAGTTTCCATTAACGGCACATTTTCCTTCACATCTCGCTGACAAAGTGACAGATTTCTTTTGTTTTATTTCTTCAAACAGACTGAGGATGAACTTGTTGTGAGCATCCAGAGTTCACATTAATATTCAACATCAGCCAACAGACTCAGACTTCTATTGGTTTTTGTACCAAACGTGTTAAATCATGCTGACGTGTTACTGGAAGTCAAATATATGAACCATGCAGACACATTTAATGCTAATAAACTTCTGCTGCATTCATTTTCTACTAGAGGAGCTGATATTAACCCTCCTGTCTTCATTTATGGGCACATAACATAAAACATAACATAAAAATCAACCAAAATCCAGCAAATTTCCCTGGATTTTGGTTTGATTTTTTTTGTGAATGTTCTTAAAGAAATGTTTCTTTTTTTCCCACCTAAAAATGTTCAAAAATTTCCCAAAAATGTTGAAAATGTGGACATCAGAAGTTCTACTGTGAAAAGAAATATTTTTTTCCACATTTTGAAATTTAAAAACGGGTCAATTTTGACACGAGGGTTAAAGAAGCATAACTTTGACTTTATTTTGAAAAAGAAGGGAATTTCTAGTGAGAATCAGTGCTAACGTTAGCAAACATGGCTAACAACTTCCAGTTTCTTAGTGTCGTTAGTTAACAGGATTGCAGATCCATTTAAATGTTGAATGTTTTAGGTGGAAAATTGCTTCAAGTGCTCCTGATAACAGCATGTAGTAAAAAAAAAAAAAGAGGAAACATCTCCTTGTACAGGTTGGAAAGTTACAAAATCACTAACTATAGCAGGAAATGAAAGACACCTATAAAGCTGAAAGTTCAGTGAGAGGCTTGAAATCCATTATCTACATCTAATAAAAGATGGACGTAGATTTAAAAATGTGAAGATTTTAAGCTGCATTCTGTCGACCAGCCAGCAGGGGGCGACTCCTCTAGTTGTTTAATGAGAAAACGAGCCGACTTCTAACTTGATTTATTACCTCAGTACATATTTTTAAAATGTGTTTTTGGTCTCATTTGCTATTTTAAAGCCTCCTTTAAAGCAGAATTGTGTTTATTTTTTAGAATTTGGTCCCATTTAGAAGAAAATGGATTATAAAATTCGGGAATGTTTTAACGCTGGGCTACTTTTTTGACAGATCAACTCCATTTCCTGTCAGATTTCCTGCTCGCCAGTTTCAGAACAGCAAAGAGACGATGACCAAATGACAGATTAGAGGTTTTAAAACAGATTATTATCTTTGATATACAGACTTCTATAAACTCATAAACACACTTAGCATCAACTGTCATGTCAAAAATGCAATTTGGAGACACTGAAAATATGTAACTTGATGTTAAGTAAAACCAGTAAATGCAAGGAAATATAATGTTGGTGTGCATCAGCCAGAGTCTTGTTTTTCAAGTTTTTTTTGTTTTTTTTTTTGTAAATAAATTCAATTTCAGCAACATTCAGCCTCAGTTTATCATTTCCACATTACAACTTCCAAATCACAGTGACGACAAAGGAACACATTTATAAAACATTTAGTCACCTGGAACTGAACCAGAGACGATTTTACTTTCTGATCCAAACAACTTGTCCTGGTCTAGAAATGATTTTAAATTTATAGTTTTACTAATTTACAATCTGCAGTTAATGTCTTCTCTGGAATTTTTACACTTTGAGGACCTGATTGGACCCTCTGGAGGACCACTTTTGGCCCATAGACCGCATGTTGGACCCCCTTGGTTTTTTTTTTTTGTTTTTTCTCCAGTCAGTGAAGCTGCTGCAGATCTTCAGAATAAAATTTCTGCTCCTCAGTGAACAAACAAACTGCCTCACTTCCAGCCTCACTGTCGCCATAGCAACCGCATCCTCCTCCTCCTCCTCCTCTTCCTCCTCCTCCTCTTCCTCCCCCTCCTCCTCCTCCTCTTCCTCCTCCTCCTCTTCTTCCTCCTCCTCTTCTTTCTCCTCCTCATCCTCTTCTTCCTCCTCCTCCTGCTCCCCATCCTCTTCTTCCTCCTCTCCTCTTCTTCCTCCTCCTCTTCTTCTTCTTCCTCCTCCTCTTCTTCCTCCTCCTCTTCCTCTTCCTCCTCTTCCTCCTCCTCCTCCTCCTCATGTCTACCAGAGAATCCAGACAACAGAAACCATTGTTTCCCGCTGGTGTTTGTCGTCGTCGTGGCGACCAGATTGATTTATCGCCTCTGATTGGAGGAAATTTAAATTTAGGATGCGATGATCTTTAAGGTTAAAATGATGAAAATCTGATTTATGGTTTCTGCTGCTGGAGAATGTTGAGGCTGGAAGGATGTAAAATCATCTGATTTAAACCCAACATCAGCTCCTCTCCTGTGGAACCAGCTCCCAGTTTGGGTTCTGGAGGTGGACACCCTCTCTATTTTTAAGACCAGGCTTAAAGCCTTCCTTTTTGACAAAGCTTATAGTTAGGGCTGACTGGGGGACCATGAGGGGATGAGCTGGAGTCTTCCTCTTGGACGTCCCTTAGTTCTGTCCCTAGTTCTGCTGCTATAGGTCTAGGCTGCTGGAGGACCTCTCTGGATGCACTGAGCCCTTCTCTAACTACCAATGTATTTACTATATATACCATTATTGCATTACATTCACTCTGTTTCTTTCTGTGTCCTTTCTCTGAGTGTCCCTGATCCCAGAGCTGGATGCTTCAGATGTGTGGTTGTTCTCCCACCAACTGTAACCCTCTACCTCTATCCCTCTACCTCTATCCCTCTACCTCTATCCCTCTACCTCTATCCCTCTACCTCTATCCCTCTACCTCTATCCCTCTACCTCTATCCCTCTACCTCTATCCCTCTACCTCTATCCCTCTATCTCTACCTCTACCTCTATCCCTCTACCTCTATCCCTCTATCTCTACCTCTACCTCCACCCCTCTACCTCTATCCCTCTAACTCCACCTTTCTACCTCTTCTGTCCCTCTCAACCCACCCGGCCAGCAGCAGATGGGTTCCCCACATTAGAGCCGGGTTCTGCTCCAGGTATTTTTTCCCTGTTAAAGGGTGTTTTCCTGCCACTGTCTCCTTAGGGCTGCTCTGGTGGTTCAGGCATATGGGTTCTGTAAAGCGTCTAGAGACGATTTGACTGTAATTGGCACTATATAAATAAAACTGAATTGAATTGGATTGAATGGACAGTGACGTTAGGTGTAATCAGTTACATCCTCACTGTGTGCGATCAAAACAGTCCTGGTGTTGAAAGGAAGCATCTTCAGGGCAACTTTTAATGCTCCAGGGGTCTGTATGCTGGGGAGAGGAAAATGCAGAGATCATCCACTTCAGGGAGAGCAAAGCTTCCAGGCGCACCGCCACTTTGAAGGAGAAAGAAACTTTAAAGAAATGGACATAATATTAAGAATCACATTTTTATGAGTAATTAATCAGGCTTCAGGTGGATATTTAGTTAAATTAAAATCTTAAAAAAAATTTTAAAAAAACAAACAAACAAACAAGCAGATTTAACAGTTACTTTAAAGTGGTTTTAACTCGGTGATGTAGATAAAACTCATGGATATCTGAGGTTGTTTTTGAAATTTCACCCTAAAAAAGGAATAATTTTGTCACCTGAAAGTCAAAAAATCAGTTTTAAAGTTATTAATAACGCACTGAGCTGAAATATTCTCCTTTAATCTGCAATAAAACAGACAGAATTCAGCTTCTTCTTCTCTCAGTGTGTAAAAAAAGCAAAATAATTCAATGGAGGTTGAAGATTTCCAATAAATAATCACTTAAAGGAAGGTTTTTATTGGATTTAAGGTGAATTTACTGTTTTGATTCTGTTTCCTTTAAGCTTTAATGAAGTCCCTGTTTGACGTTTTGCAGGAAATCCGTCAGATTTAAGAAGAAATGAGGCGTTAATGGATAAAAAAAATGTTTTTGAGCTGCTTCTTCAGCTTAAAGTGAGACACTGCAGGACTCCAGCTGGGATCTACTGACACCTAGTGGGGATTTGTAATCACTGCAGGACTCCAGCTGGGTTCTACTGACACCTAGTGGAGGTTTATAATCACTGCAGGACGTCAGGAAGAAATCTCTGAACAGCAACACCATGTTTCTGTCCTGCTTCTCAATATTTGAGGGTTTAATCACGTATTTGCAGATTATGGAGCCAAATAATCTGATTAGAAAACAATACGTCTTTTATTTCTCAAAATTAAGCGAGAAACGACAGAAATGTGTCCAAAAATCAGATTTCTTTAGCCGTTCTTCACATTTTTATCTTCATTTTTCTAAAAACTTTGGTATAATTGCAATTTAAAAAAAAAAAAAAACAAAAACACTCGACTTTGTGGTTATTAGATGCGTGATTTTAACACTGGAAATCTCAATTTAGTCCATAAAGTCGATGATTTTTGTTATGTTTTCTTATAATAATACTTATAAATAAATATATCAAATATATTTCTATTTCATTAATAATATTATATGTATTAAATAATGTAATAAATAACAACATAATAAATGTAATATTATTAGATTATATTAAATGTAATTTTATATATATACATATATATCAGATTATTAGAAATTCGTAGAATTATTAACAATAAATAAATACATTATATAAATATATTTTATAAATATATAAACATTATATATGAACATCATATAAATGTTAGTAATTTCTGCTATATAAATATATTGTAAACACATAGCTATTGTATTATAAATATAATATTAGTATTAGCATAATATTATATCAGAATATTTTGTTATGTTTAGGAGAAAACGTCACTGAAGCTGCTTCCTAACGAGCAGATGGAGTCTAAATCTGCATTAAATCTGAATTATCAACGTTTATTTGCAAGATTTTAGTGGATTTTCTGCAAGTTTCTTCATTGTCTTCCCTCTGAGGTTGTTTCAGGGGATCTGTGCTGCAGATTAAAGGCAATAAATTAAATTTAGAAGCACAGAAAAATAGATTTAGAACGAACAGAGGGGAAAATATTCACAGTTTAAAACATATTGTTCATTCGTTTAAATTCATTCAGTTGCTAAAACAGGAGAAACGTCGGCTGCTGGAGGTTTTAATAGATAAAAATTAGACCAACAATTAAATATAATAACTAGAAATAAATTTTTAAAAAAGGGACAAAATTCTACTGAACCAATCTGATTATTGTTAAATAACAAAACAAACCAGGAATTATGTAAAAACAATGACAGAATGATGAAAAACTGTTTTCAGCTGTAATTTATTTTTTAAATTCAATATTATTTTACTGATTTTGTAAAATTTGTAAAACAAATCCAGAAAAAAAATTATTAATGGGCATGTTTATAGTAGAAAATACCAGCCCAAAATAATAAATACTGTAAAAATTAAAAATATGTGTAATTTGTTCCTTTACAACAGTTTTACTGTATTTAAATCATCTAAAAACATCATTATTTTACTTTTTTTGCTGTTATTTGAAAAGATAAAGAATTTCGGATCTGTTATATTACAGATATTATCTCATAAAATCACAGAAAATAAATATTCATTTATATATTGACTGGTAAAAAAAATAAAGAAAGTTTAAAAAAATGGCTATAAACAACATTAACTATTGAGTTTTCTTGCCTGACTGGTAATAATTGGTGGTAAATGCGGCGGCAGCGAACAGATGAAGCAGATAATGAACCTCCAGATGGTTCAAGATCCTCCAGGTATCTGGATTCATCTTCTCACTGATTCATCAGAACATTTTTTTCAAATTCATTTCTTCCTGGGGTTGAAACCGGCTGTTAGTTTACTAAAAATCTAAGCAGACTTTTTGATATAAACACCTTTTTTTCTAATAAAATACATGAAAATGGTAAAATAATCAACTCTACTGAACACTGATGCCTTGTTGAAAAACTTATTTTTAACAAATAAAGACATATTTTTGTTTCTGTTATGGTTCAGGAACACCGATTCACTGTTCAGGAATGCTGACTCACCATTCAGGAGTGCTGACTCACCGTTCAGAGCGCTGACTCACCATTCAGGAGCGCTGACTCACCGTTCAGAGCGCTGACTCACCGTTCAGGAGCGCTGACTCACCATTCAGGAGCGCTGACTCACCGTTCAGAGCGCTGACTCACCATTCAGGAGCGCTGACTCACCATTCAGGAGCGCTGACTCACCGTTCAGGAGCGCTGACTCACCGTTCAGGAGCGCTGACTCACTGTTCAGGAGCGCTGACTCACCGTTCAGGAAGGCTGATTCACTCTTCAGAGACACTGACTCACTGATTTAGATTGTCTTTTTAGTTGGAATCAAGAAGACTTGTGGTTCATTGTGCCTTAAAAAAGCAACACAAGTTCTTCAAGACATTTAAAGGTTATCAATATCTCTAAACATTTGAGTTCCATTTTCTGAATAACATCTCAAATGACCTAAAAAAAAAACAACCAGACACGTGGCTTGTATAAAAAATTAGACCCCTTTTTATTGTGTTCTCATATATAAAAGAAATACAAAAAAAGAAACATCGACACCGGGCGAGGGTCAGGGTGGGTCAGGGTCTCCAGGTTCTGGATGGGGGGACGGGCCGGTGGCTGGGTGACATGAAAAAAAGGGGAAGCAACAGGAGGAATATCGGACAGTCCGGATCAGTTGGACAGACATCGAACAGATGAGGGCGGATCAAAACAGAACACCGTGGTTCCGTCCGGTTCCTCCCCCATATCCTCCAACGAGGACCTTCAGTTCTACAAACATTCATCCGGAGCCACGGAAATCACCTTATGGGTTGAGTAAAACCGCAGTGGGAGGAGCCAGAGAGGGAAAGGACAGTTTTAAACATGACATTCATGATGTTCAAAGATCCGCAGGTTGGTTTATTACAGTTTAAAGTTAGCCTCGCCCGGTTAGCCCCAGAACAAACAATCTCAGAATCATTCAAAAAGACGTACCCAGCGACCAGATGTTCTTGGTTGTCGGCTTGAAGATGCTCCGTGGAGTTTTCTTGTAAACAAAGTTTCTGTTTACATTCAGCATTTCTCACCAGAATGCCTCATGAGTAGGGATGTCCCGACGGAACCTCAAAGATCAAGGCTAAAGGGAGGACACGATGCTGGGTAGTAGATTTTAGGTTATTTTCAGAAATATAACTGTCTTTGTCAACACACATCTAAAAATGCGACAAATTTCACTGCTGTTCTAACACTGTCTGAATCAGTCCGTCGGAGGTCAGTAGCCACCACATAAGTCTTTGTCATGGTGCCCCGTTGCTAGCTAAAGCCCCACAATGCTCTCTGCTTGTTCATATGAACTGTAGTATGACTGATCGCTGCTAGTCTCTACAGTATTAATCAGTACAGGGGGTCCTCGACTTAGGTCAGAACTCCGTTCCTACGGGCCTACGTAAGTCGATTTTGCCATAAGTTGGAACTCTGGCGAAAATGTAAACAAAGCATGCATCACAATATCGATCCGTTCTTCATAAAAGTCATGAATACCAGCAAATTTCATGCATGTATGAATCATTTTACAAGAAGATAACACAATATGTTGACCTGTTTTTACAACTTGACCTACTTGATCACGCTTGGGATCAATAATGAAGGGCAAAAAGTTAGCGAATGTAGTACAATCCAAGGTGACGTACAAGTGGCGAATGTAAACAAAGCCGTCTTATAGCGCCGTGTGATGACGTATTCATCCGCTCCGCTCGCCAACTAGTTCCACGTAACCAGTTCTGACATAATGACGAAACAATGTAGGTCGAAGACGTCGTAAACCGAGGACCCCCTGTATACAGGTACTACAGCTGATCTACAATACATGCTCTAACATGCACAACCTTCTCCTCTATGCCTTATAGGTTAATATTTTACTATCGGTGAATTCACTGAGTAACAGCTGATCACAAACATCCCTACAGGATATAGTTAAAATGTCTGCAGTGTGGAAATGTCTTTAATTGAAAAATGAATGCAGTCCACTTGTAATATTTGCAATGCGAGGCTTTTGCTAGGTGGTAGTAACAGCAGCATTCAATACGACCAGTGTGAATTCTCTTGGATAACCCTAAGCAACACATGCTGGACACTTAAAAAACAGGGAGAAAGCTCCTCTAGACAGCAACAAAAACAGAAAGATTACAGGGAGGGTAACTGATATCATGACCTTGGATGAGCAACCTGTTGTGACACGAAGTACAAGTTTTTACCATCTTTCGGAGCTTGTGGAGCTACAGTACATCCTACCTTCTACCACTACATTTACGATCTACCACTACATTTACCTTCTAGCACTACATTCACCTTCTACCACTACATTTACCCTCTAATGGTACATTTACCCGGTAATATTACATTCCAGACAGTGACCTACAGGAATTTTAGAAAAAGGTTCATAACCACAAATGTAACAAAATGCAATTTTTTTTCTTCATATTTATTTTAATATCTTAAAGGTACCTGAAGTGTGCGTTATCTGGGAAAATGGCATCAGATCAATGCTCGGTATCCATGATTTGAATCTGATTGAACAAGGAACCTGATCGGGACATCCCTAATTTTGTGCATCCTTGAGGTCTTACAATCCTGCGGAACATTTGTAAAATTGACGTTTGGAACTTGCGAGGTTGTTACATGAGTGCATATTTACGAGAAGTCTTCTTCTTTTTCCCTTTGAGGACAGTGTCTTTCTTGATGTCAAGTTTTCCAACACCTGCATACACGTGTCTGAGAACAAAAGAAAGGGAACCCACACCAGTACAGCATCGCCCCATGGTGCTGGTTGTGCTGAAAGACTGTACCAGGTACCTGAAAAGCTGGAATATGTTTCTTTGAGTTGCATAAAGTACAGGGATGCCGTAGATGAACCAAAACTTTACAACCACCTACAAAGAATGCAGATAATGCGAATTATCTTGCATCAGTGGTGCGTGTTTTTAAGAGTAACTAGACAAGTAAGTAAGTAACCTCATTAGCCTGGAGTTCAGTGGAAGTTCCTGACGTGGCCCAGAAGACATCCTGGATACAGAACTATTGGCCAGATGATCCTTCTTGCCCAAACCCTTTGTCCAGAAGTCTTATTTGTGTTGAGTAAAGTAAGTGAACAGTTATTCATTGTATAGAAAGTGTTGGAAACAGGTATAAAGATTTGAGCAACTTTGCCAGACAGCTGGGTTGCAGCATCTGAAACCTTGTGTGGTGCATCAAGTACCTACCGGCAACAATCTAAGGAGATATGAACCATGAACCAGCAGCAGGGTGTTGAGGTTGTACTGGAACAAGCCAGATCTGTACCCACTACAATGTTCATTTAACAGAACTGAAGAGATCTGCTGCTGTTCCAGATACAACAGGGAATCTTCAGAGGTCTGGTAGAGTCCAGAGCTCTGTGTTGTTGGTGCTGTTTTGGTGGTAATGAAAAACCAGCAGCACAAGAATGGTCATAATGTTTTGGTTCATCTGTGTATGTGTGGCTGTTGTTTAGACAAAGTTTTCTTCTTATCCCTGACATGCCAGATTCAGCTATTTGCAACATATAAACTGGAATTTGCAGAAACAAGCGATTTCATGTCCTGTTTACTTTGTGATTTCGTCAATTGCCAAACAAACTCCATACTTAAGAATATCAGAGGACGCCACCATGTCGTCATTAGCAGTGGTTGCAAACTGAGTTTTGGGAGTTGTGAACATCATTTTGTCTGCAAAGTTCTACAACCAAAAAGACCTTTAAAGCCCTCCATAAAACCAAACCCAGAAGTAGCTCTCATTGTGCCCTAACAAGGAGTGTTCATTGTATTCATTGTGTTGGGGGTCAACATGAAGTTTCATCCATCTTATCCACACCTGGTGCCATTTTTGTTGGGAACCAATCCTGGCTCTAGTTTGCTTTCAAAGTTCTTCCTAATTTCTTGAAACCGGCCATTATTAAGCACAACATGAAACCTGCTTGAGTTGTTGAATCGACTGAAACCAGCCGACGCTTCTGGAAAGTTGAAGCTAAAACTGAAACTGCCCCTGAACATGCTAAAAAACGGTCGTTCCTGAGCTTCGCCCACTGAGGTTTAACTCAACCGCTGGGACTATTTCTGCCCGACGAGCAGCTCTGCTTCCGACAAATCTGAGCTGAACCGAAACTCCAGTCTGCCCTTCAGGACAGCTCAGTCTTATCAGCTGCTTCGGCGTGATGGCCACCTCCCACCTCGGAGCCACCGGGCGCTAACAACGTCCTCCGGTTGTAGTGGTGGTGGCCCTTCATGATGCCCGAGTTGTTGTTCTCATTGAGGATCTGCTTTTGCTTCTGCCGGTTGAGCGACTGCACCAATCCGAGCACCACGGCGGCCAGCGAGTACTGGCCGGTGATCTTCCTCGGCTGCAGGATGAGCGGGTTGGGCTGCACCCGGCCCAGCAGGAAGTGCGTTCGGATCTTGCCCTCCTGCTCGCTGATGCCCTTCACGTAGATCTCACCGCGGTACTCGAAGGCAAAGCCGCGCTCCTTCAGGATCAGGTAGGTCTCCTCGGGCACCTGGATCTTGCCACTGACGCCGGTGCTGTCCATCCGGCTCGCCAGGTTCACCGTCTTCCCCCAGATGTCGTACTGAGGCTTCTTGGCGCCGATCACACCTGCGACGACCGAGCCATGAGCCATACCTGCCAGAGACACACAGGAGATCAGCAGTTAGCGAGGTGGTGGGTCCTCTGAGAAGTTTGGTTTCAATTTATTTATGCTGGTTCCCATCTGGGTTTCATGTTTATACAGATCAGAAATGACTAATTTGAACACTGTGTAAACACTGTTTAAAATTTCCAAAACACCATAAATTTTAGCTTTAAAAGGGAGTGAAAAGGTTACAGCTAACGTGATTCTTTCAGTTGCTTGATGGAAGTTTTTTTTCTAAATATAGAAATGAATGATGGCTGCATTCCATTTAGCTGCCTCAGTTTTGGAGCTTTGGATTTGGTCAGTTTACTGCTACTATGCATAGATTGTATAAACATACTTTCGGTTTCTATGTCAGCTGCCCAAAGTAAAAAAAAAAACAACTTCTGACCACATTTTTGCGCCATTGCAGTCTACTGTAAGAAATGAACTATTATATGTTGGTTCGTCACTGTGACTCAAACTTGTTTATAGTTGAGGGGGTTAGAAGAGTGGTCTAACCTACAAAAGATCCAAACTGAGTTTTATATAGTTTCTGTAATATTTTATGTTCTAGCTTTTAGTGTCAGAGTGGTCTAACCCACAACCCAAATACAGCATTACAGTGGAATGTTAGACCATTCTGGAAAACACTAAACTTTGAACCCATTTTTCACAAAAATTACAGAAAGTGGGTCAGAGCACTCTGCTTCCAAACCCTTATTGTTCAAGATGTTTCAAAAATGATCCAAAACGATTCAAAATGTGTCCAAAGCGATTTAAAAATGATCCAGATTTACAGAAAAAATTCCAGAAATGATCCAAATTGACAAAAAATTGCTCAGAATGACATGAAAATAGTCTAACATGACTGGAAAATCATCCAAAATCACTCAAAATCTGTCTAAAATGATTTGAAAATAATCCAAAATTGCAGAAAATTCATCCAGAATTACACTAATGTTCTCAGAACTGATAAAAATCTTGCCTCATTCATTCAAAAATTGACCAAATGGAATTACATCTGTTCAGGATGAACTGAAAATTATTAAAAATGACATGATGTTATTTAAAATGATAACTTGCAGAATGGCATGAGGGGTTAGAAGCAGAGTGGTCTAACACAAGAAATCCAAACTGAGTTTCATATAGTTTCTGTAATATTTTATGGTCTAGATATTAGTGTCAGAGTGGTCTAACCCACAACCCAAACATAACGTTATAGTGGAATGTCAGACCATTCTGGAAAACACTGAAGTTGGAATCCATTTTTCTGAAAAACTACAGAAAGTGAGTCAGACCACTCTGCTTTAAACCCTTCAGTTGTTCTGGATGCCCAGACGTATGTGATGCATCTTCTGCTGCAAAAACTTGTGGATCAGAAGGTCAAAAAAGCAGGACTGGCTTGCAAAATTCCAAAATGTTCTGTTGTTTTGACGTTGGGACATGCTAAATATTTTTACTGCCGTTATAAATAGTGCAGTAGTATGGGTTACGGGAAGATGCCAGCTGTGAAAACAAACTCTAAACTCTATCGTACCTTAAGTTTCAGAATCTAAACATGACATCACTTTGACCACATGATTCTTTCAACTTCTTATGTCTTACGCTACGTGTTTCTTCATGGAAACGCAGCACATCTGAATATCGCCTGCTCGGTGGGTGTGTCACTACAAGGTCGCTAGGCGGTCACATGACAGCCTTCAGACCTTCAGACCTTCAGTCTGGTAGAAGCGTCAGACCAACATGGCAGCTTGGTTGCAAACTTTCTCTTTTATTACGAAAACTGTTCAACAAAAACCATTTCTGAAAGCATTTGAGGTGAGAAATAAGCTGCTGAATCTGTCCTGGTTTTTGCTCAGCGATGGGTGGTTTAGATGTTTAATGAAAGTTTCACGAGAAGTCTGACCTCCACTCATTTGCATAAAATAGAGTAGTCAAGTCTAGTACAGGGGGTCCTTGGTTTATGACGTCCTTGATCCATGGTGTATCATCGTTACGTCGGAACTGATTACGTGGAACTAGTTGGCGAGTGGAGCGGATGAATAAGTCGTTATAATACGGCTTTGTTTCCATTCATCGGTTGTACGCCACCTTGGATTGTGCTACATTCGCTAACTTTTTGCCCTTCATTATGGCTCCTAAGCATCAGTCAGAGTCTTCTGATGGCAGTGCTTCGAAAAAAAGGAAAGCTGTCTCCATGAAAGTGAAATTAGATAGAATAAAACGCTCAAGTTGTAAAAACAGTGCAATATATTCTGATATTCTGTTATCTTCTTGTAAAATGATTCATACATGCATGAAAGTTGTTAGTATTCATGACTTTTATGAAGAACTGATTGATATCGTGATGCACGTAATGACTTTGTTTACATTTCTGACTTACGGCGAGAATCGACTTAGGTCGATCCGTAGGAATAGAACTCCGATGTAAGTCGAGGACCCCCTGTATATCGGGCAATGCAACCAGCAGCAACACGATGTGTTTCACAGACAGCGAATGGGATAAGAGAAACTGAGGGATCCTGTGGAGATGTACCCTTATATTGTTCTTTCCTGTAGTTAAAATTATCCTTTCTGTTCCCATATTGACATGTAGCGCTCATGTTTAATACTAAAGCTTTGGTTACAGGAAGAAAACAAGCTTTTATAGATAGATAGATAGATAGATAGATAGATAGATAGATAGATAGATAGATAGATAGATAGATAGATAGATAGATAGATAGATAGATAGATAGATAGATAGATAGATAGATAGATAGATAGATAGATAGATAGATAGATTAAACCTTTATTGATCCTGCAACGGGGAAATTTACAGTGCAACAGCAGCAAATACAACAACAGTTTGAATAAAAAAGAGAGCAGCACACAGTGCACACAGTGCATAGATACAAATATTTTCTCCTTATGGGTTTCTTTCAGCTGCAGTACAGAAACTACTAAACACACGTCCTCAACGCAGCTATGTTATTGATAATGTATGGAAACATGTTATAGCTAAAGTCTCATCCATGTTTACTGCTTCCTGTTTGTAAAAAACCCACCTTAAATCCAATCAGGGTGATTAGACTGAGGTGTTAACAGCTCAGTAAACACTTAAACTGCATAATTTTGTTGTTTGAAAATGAGGAACAAAAAGAAACAGCTAAAGGACAAACATGAAGCTCTCACCGATCCTCAGCTCGAAGTTGTTGAACGAGTGCTTGTTGATCTCCTGGATACTCTCGTTGAGGGCGATGGCGAAGTCGGCCAACGCACACAGGTGGCCCCATTTATCTTCACATTGCTGTGGGAGCACAAGAAAGTGAGTCAGTCAGACGTCAGGGTTCGGCTGACGTCAGGACCAGACGGAGGGCGGCAGGTCAAAGATCCGACCGGAAAAAAAAACACCGAAGAGACTCGAACCGTAGAACCTTTCAGTGTTTTCCACTCTGGAGCTTTCATTCACATATTACTCACGTACAAGTGTGTTCCTCAAGGTGCATTTCTACTAATTACGCTGATTTATTGAGTCATTTTCAGCCGACTGTGAGGCCAAAAAGGATTTTGAAGTCCAGTTAGTCTCCAGAAGTGACTGTGAGGGTTAGTGAGTCATTTTCAGTTTTTCTTAAAGTGTTCTTGTAATGTGTTGTGTTAACAAAGGTGGAACATTCTGGCTACAATGCTCTGAGGATGTTTTGGGGACGCTCTTGAGGAAATGCATTAGAGAACAATCAACTTCCAATGCAACATTTGGAAGAAAAATTTTTCTTTACACTTCAGTCTGTTGTTAAAAAGAACAGTCTGGAAACTACAAGGTTCAAGATGGCGACTTTACAGCCACGAATAGATCTGAGAACTTTATACTCATTAAAATTAGACGTCAAAAGACAAAACGCAACAACAACAAGGTAACTACTGCCACTTTAGAGCTCTAGTTATCAGATGTTCCTTTAGCTGCTCTCAGAATGTTGACATGATTAGCTTGGGTGGACGATAAATCAGCAATATGATCCGGCAATATGGAAAAGATCCGTAAGTTAGTGTTTGATACCAGAAACGATGACGTAAAAAATGATAGTGGAGCAAAAATCCAACATTTGGCTTCAACCCTAGATGTCATTACAGCAGCATTAACAGTAACTAAAGTAACTAGAAGCATACGTTCTAGAAAACACTGTGAAATTCCTCCTTACCTGCAGGACTTAAATAGTCCACTGCTTGGACTGATGGGTTCTAATAAAATCTGGAGGTTCTCACCTGTTTTTCGGGCGACAGACCGGAAACTGCCATGTAGGTGCTGCCGATCGTCTTGATCTTCTCGATGTCCTGGAATCTGTCCTCGCCGAGCAGCTAGGACAAAAAACAGGAGAAATTCTGGACATCAGTAACAGTTATTATTAGTCAACCTATTGAAACCCATGGGTTTAACAGGATACTTTTTCGTCGGATGAAAGAACTGTGTTTTTGAGGCCTTAAAAATACCCGAAAACGCGTGAAAATTTGCATCATGACTGGTGAAAAATTGGATATTTTAGAGGAACTGCACAATGGATCAATAGCACCCTCCAGAAAATCTCAAACATTTATTACGACCAGTACGTGTGACCTAGACTTATGAAATTTGGTACACATAAGTAACTTGTTAAGACGTACAAAACTGTAAGTGACACCCATGCCCAAAACACAACAGGAATTCAGCCATTTTGAATTGTGTCATATTTTGGATGCATTTGGGTCATTTCTGGACATTTTCCACAGCTTTTACTCAAACGAGGTAACCCAGAGAGAGCTTAAATTTGGCCAGGATGTGCACCAGGCATGGGTGATCACAGTTTATCAAAATGTTCCACAACAGTCTGACGGTGTGGAAATGGCGTCTGGACAATTCGGCAATTTCGACAATTCACCATGAAACAGGAAGTGCTGTATAACTGGCCTCTACATGCTCCAATCTGGTTCAAACTTTACATGTGAGATCAGAGTCCAACCCTGATGACATCCATAGGACCGTATACAGTCTCAGTTGCAGCACCACCTGGTGGACATATGTGGATTCGCTGACCAGCAAGGATGTGAGGACCCAACTAACGCTGCTTGCAGCTTTAATTAGGGTCCGAGCACCGAATGGTGCGAAGACCCTATTGTAATGCAAGGAATTATTATTATTTTTCTTTGTGCGACGGGGGAAATGCATTTTTGGGGACCTTATCATACCCCAAAACGCATGAAAGTTGGCACACACATCAGGACTGGCGAAAAATTTGATATTTTGTGGGACTTTTGCATGTAATTGCCAAAATGGCTCCAGAGCGCCCCCTACAAACTTGCAAAAAGTGGTCATTAGGCCAACTGGCAGGATGTTTGAGCTACAGCTACAAAATTTTGTGTGCATATTCAGCACATCAGGACACACGAAAAAGTCAATCATGGCCACACCCTAAACCCAACAGGAAGTCGGCCATCTTGAATTAGCTGTAAATTTTCTGAGATTAATAACTCAGCGGAGGTAAGTCCGAGAGACGCCAAATTTGGCCAGTATATGCAACAGCCCTACCTGATCAAAAGTTATCAAAATGCTGTGCAAAAGTCAAAGGGCGTGGCCATGGCGGTCATCAAAAATATTGATCCTTTGCCATTAAAGAGGAAGTGGTGCCTAACTTTCAGGAACATGTTCCAATCCTTCTGAAATTTTACATGTGTGATCAATGTCCAGCCCTGACAACATCCATGCAGTTATATACATTCACAGTCATAGCGCCACCTTGTGGTAGCAGAAAATTGACATTTTTCACACTTTGATGTACTATTCTTAGCACGTTGATCAGATTCACCTCAAATTTGGTGACATAAGCCAGAACACGTTGATGATGATTCCCAGAGAAAATGGTGACTCATCATGAAAGGGCGTGTCTGTGGCGGTGCGGCGAATTTCGATTTCTCGCCATGAAAATTGAATTATTAATATCTCAGCTGGAAATGGTCCAATCTGGACCAAACTTGATATGGTGGACACCGGTCCAGGTCTGAACACATCCACACTCATAAATTTAGAAATACTCATAGCGCCACCTATTGGCAAAAGGAAGTATTTGTCATTACATTTGCACCTACCATTGCCGGAAACTTTGTCATATCATTCTGAAAATTGGTCAGGTGAGTGGTCACACCTGCACGATGCAACAGTGTGAAGATTTTGACGATTCATGAAACACTGTTGCCATGGCAACGCAGTGTTGCCGTGACAGACAAAATACTTTTTGACAGGTTAGGAACGCTCATATGCTTGCCAAAATTGCTACACACATCAGGACAGCTGGAATATTTGATATTTTACACAAATTGCACATGACTGTTGCAAAATGGCTCCATAGCGCCACCTGGAAAATTTCAAACATTTACTACGGGCCGTATATGTGACCTACAGTTCTGAAACTTGGTAGGCATATGTAACTCGTCAAGACGCACAAAAATGTAATTGACACCCATGCCCAAAACCCAACAGGAAGTCGGCCATTTTGAATTATATGTCATATGTTTCGACGATTATGGGTCATTTTTAGACATTTTCAAAAGCTATAAACTCAAACAGGGTACCACCGAGAGAGCTGAAATTTGGCCAGGATGTACTCCAGGCATGGATGATCAAAAGTTATCAAAATGCTCCACAAAAGTCTGAGGGCGTGGCCATGGCGTCCTCCTGAATTGTGATGCTTCGCCATGAAACATCAACTGGTGTGTAACTGCCCTAAACATGCTCCAATCTGCCTCAAACTTTACATGTATGATCAGAGTCCTGCCCTGATGACATTCACATGCTGAAATACAGCCACAGTCATAGCGCCACCTGTTGGATGGAGGGAAATGCTGTATAACTGGCCTGTACATGCTCCAATCTGCCTGAAATTTTATGTGTGTGATCAGAGTCCGACCCTGATCACATCCATAGGCCAATATACACTCTCGGTCGCAGCGCCACCTGGTGGATGGACAGGAAAAGCTTTATAAGCGGCCTGAACATGCTCCAATCTGCCCGATATTTTACATGTGTGATCAGACTCCGGCCTTCATCACATCCCCAGGCCGACATGCACTCTCGGTCGCAGCGCCGCCTGGTGGACGTGCCCATGCACCGACCAGCACGGATGCGAGGACCCGTCCAACGCTGCTTGCAGCTTTAATTATTATTGGAACTGTTCTAATCTCAGAAATCTGAGAAGACATTAAAAACGTGTTGACAACTGAAGCGTCAAGTAACAATTATCACTGTCAATTAATTTGACATTCATATTCTTGATTCATTGTTGAATTTTCATGCCTAAAAAAAGGCAGAAAATGGTGAAAAAAAACCACACATATTGGTTTCCCAAAGAACCAATATGTTTGTATGATACTCAGTTTAGAAGACTCACACTCAGGACCTTAAAGACAAAAACGTCAACAATAACGCCAAAAAACATTATATATTAATATTAAATTTTCACTTTTAATGACTATTTTAACTAACATAAGTCCTGATCATAGCCACCAAATACTCACTTACTCTAAGGATTTTAAGCCTTTAAACACCAGTTTGTTTACATGATGTCGCTGTTGGGTTTTTAATATAAAAAAAGGTACAAAAAATGAATTATTTTAGATTCAATAAGTGCTAAATGGTAAATTTTTTGACTATCACAGTCTATAATGTGTAAATTTTTAGTATTAGTTATAGCACTGTGTATGATGCATTACTATTTTTTAAGCAGTCTGTGATTTTAAAACCAAAAACTCCTAATCAGGACCTTAAAGACAAAAATATTTTCATGAAGGTCAAATGTCTCGTTTTGTCTAAAAATCTTAAGTTTTCTGCTATAATGGAGGAATGAAATCAGAAAATATTCACATTTAAGAAGCTGGAGTTTAAGGATTTTGTCTTTTTTTCTTTTAAACATAATTATGACAATAGTTGATGTTTAATTTAACAGTTAATCGATCAGCGGTTGCACCTTTTCTCAACAAACAAACACACTCTTGTTAATTTTTACCATTAAAACACAGGAATAACGAGTCAATAAACACAATTTTTCTGTCGGATTAAGTGTCTGCTCTTGTTTTTAGCAGTAAATGAATGTAAAAATCAGTTTTCTTCACAAAACACCAAACAAAGAATCAAGTTTATTATTTGCACAAAAATGTGATAATCTTTTAAACATGACACATTTTTATGATTGTAAGCTTCTAATCTGTTGAGAAATAATGAACTGTTTTTGCTTATTGTCTCCTAAGAAGAGCTGCTCTGGTGTTTTTAATCTGTTTCTATGACTCATTGTGTCTCCAGAAGGAGAAAAGAAAAGTGTGTTTTGAAGAAAAACTGAAGGATTTGTCTCCAGGCAGCAGAAAGTTCAGCTGCAGTCGTTCTCTTTCGGCTCTTATCTGCAGAACTTTGACGTTTTCTGTCAGAAACTTCCAGACGTCCACAGGGAACCGAAACCTGCAGCAGAACTACAGAAGAACCTTGATTCTTTATTTCTGAGGTTTAAGTCTGTGCTAGTCTTCACCTGAGTCACTGTTTATGTGCAGAATCTGAATCTGAGCAGTTTAATAAAAACAGGACAGGAGTGTCATCGCAGAAAAGAATCATAAAGCAAATTAAATTCTGCAAAAATGGAAAGTCCAGCTGGTTTCAAACATCCATCCATCCATCCATTATCTATACACCGCTTAATCCTCACTAGGGTCGTGGGGGGGTGGAGCCTATCCCAGCTGACTCGGGCGAAGGCAGGGGACACCCTGGACAGGTCGCCAGTCTGTCGCAGGGCTGGTTTCAAACATGTTTTTTGTAATTTTTATTCATTAAAGTTGTGTTTTTAACCTCCAGCTTTACTTTCCTTCAACAAATTCTTTATCAAAGATCAAATTTAATTTTTAATTTACTGCCTGCTTCCTTTCCAGGTTATTTAAAATTAATTTTATGAGCTTAAAGCAGATTTAAAATTCTAAATTCATCAATCAGGTCAATTTCATGAAGTTTCCTCAACCTGAATGTAGTTCTAGAAGTTTAAATTTAAATTTAACACAATAAAAAGTTAATGAAACTTTATTTTAACAACCATTAAAATAATATTTTGCGGCTTATAAGGTTAAAATCAGTAAATTATAATGTTTATCCTCCAATTCTACATTTAATTAAGTCCTTTCCGTTACTTTCTAGAGTCTAAATTTGTCTCATGTTTATGCTTTTTTGTAATTATTTCAATCTAATTCATAAAGAACAACTTTTACAAGTTCCTTTGGTATGATTTTGATTTTGTATTTGTATTTTTCCTCTTTTTTTGAGAGGGTTTTTTGTTATTTTGCTGAAATTATGCCGTCATTTTCAAGCCTGGAACTCTTGGCTCTCTTCATGAACTCATTATTAGGATCATTACTAATTAAAGCAGTATTTATTTATTTTGTATTTTGTTGTTTTCCGATGTACTTTTCAATGTAAGAACCAAAGATCTGACATGAAAATTTGACAAAAAAAAATGCAGGTTTTCTACGACGTAACGGATTCAGCTGTAAATATTCTGAATAAAGTTCTGTACTATTTCAGTTTACCAAAGACAATGATCAGGATGATTTAGCACTTCAAAGATATTTATTTCCATTTGAACTTCTCTCTGTGTAAACACTGCCTGCAGTTCAGCCCCCCAAAAAATCCTGGAGTTTTGTCACATGACATCACTGATAACTTCCTGCCTGTGTCAAGGAATGTTGAATTTCTAGTTTTTTACAGAATCGGAATAGTTCAGATGGTTTATTTTTGATTATTTTTTAATGAGACAAAAATGATTTTGATAAAACATCACAATTCTAAACTTAGATTTGGTTCATTTTTCCAACTGAACCACACATGATTAGTTCAAGAGCCAGTTAATAATTGGAAATCTGAAAATTTGTTGTGTTTTTACAGTTTCTAGTGCTGATAAATGGCAGGGTTTCCTCTACATTCATTTAGGATCAGCGGGCCGCCATTCCTAAGTCCTAGCCGCCGCTCCTTCAAATTTCTTTTCTTTTTTTCCTTTAATTGTCGCAAACACACCGCCGCATGTCGCCACCTTCACAGCAGTTCTGCACTGTGTCGGGTTCTCACGAGTACTAAGGTAAACTACAGATAACTGTCTTGCTCAGTATCTACTCTTTGATACGTCGGGTTAATACGACGTTAATTAGTCGCCTTAAAATGACGTCACGTCCAGCATCCAGGCAGCAGGTCAGAGAGTCAGAGGAGTGACGTCTTGGAAAATAGGGCAGCGACTTACCGGAGAAAAGTTATTAGGTTAAGAAAACTCATAATATATTTTACAAGTTAAACAGACATTCTCTAAATACTGATGTCCAGCTAACGCTACGTAGCATATCGGTAGCTTCAGTTAATTAGACCCAGTGCCAACTCAGTGTCGCTAACGTGAGTAAACTACTGATAGCATTAAGCTAATATCTACACACCATGATGGAACTAATGACTGCATTTTCACGAGCTTGTTCAAATATTAATTTTTATTTTACTTTTTTTTAACATTCAGCTTTTAAAAAGCCATTTTCAACTGTCCATTCAATAAATAGGTTGTACCAGTAAAATCTACAGTAAAGTGTCATTTGTTTACGTTGCCACGGCTCCTGGAGAACCTGCCGCTGCTGCTGGAAAAATCCTAGAGGAAACACTGAATGCTCTAATTTAGTTTGTTTTGAAGCATACATCTAATATCTGGAGTGTTTTAATGAATAAATACTCATAATGCGGTGTATTTTTGATTAGTTTTTAATGAAAATAAAGTGATTTGGTTCATTTTTTTCCAACTGAATCAAGCGTGATTAGTTCAGGGGCCATTTAATAATTGGAAATCTGATGATTTGTTGCATGTTTACAGTTTCTAGCTCTGATAAATGTTCTATTTTAATTAGTTTTGATTTACTTTCCTTTATGGTGATACCAACAGGAAGCTTTATCATCCTCCTGCATCATAAAGGAGAAATTAGCATAAATCTAATATCTGGAGTGTTTTTTTCATGTAGAAATACTCATAACACCGTGTATTTGCAGCGCTGGTTCCCCGTGGATCCTTCTGAAATAAAAGTCGCCCGCCCGTCGTTCATGCCGTCGCATTAATGAGCTCTGAAGTGTTCAGCAGAATCTAATCAGAAAGTTGGCGGCGTGGGTGCTCTTCAAAGTCGGCCGCTCACCTCGTCGAAGTCAGCGATGATCTCGTTGAGGAGCCGGAGGCACTCGACTCCCTGGTTGTTCATCTCGGTCTGGGAGTAGAAGTCTGCGAAGCCCGGGATGGAGGCGAACATGACGCCCACGGCATCGTAGGACTGAGAGTACAGCTCCTGAGGGGAAACATCACAGAGAAACATGACAATAAGAGCAAAAACACAAAATACTTCATGGCTTTATCTTCATTTCCCATTTATATGAAGCTCAAGATGTTACAAAATAAGTCTCCAGTATGAAGAAGATTTAATGATTGTCAACCTGAGAAGATAAATGTAGTATTAGAGGGTAAATGTAGTACTAGAGGGTAAATGTAGTATTAGAAGGTAAATGTAGTATTAGAGGGTAAATGTAGTGTTGGAGGGTAAATGTAGTATTAGAGGGTAAATGTAGTATTAGAGGGTAAATGTAGTGTTAGAGGGTAAATGTAGTATTAGAGGGTAAATGTAGTATTAGAGGGTAAATGTAGTGTTGGAGGGTAAATGTAGTATTAGAGGGTAAATGCAGTATTAGAGGGTAAATGTAGTGTTGGAGGGTAAATGTAGTACTAGAGGGTAAATGTAGTGTTGAAGGGTAAATGTAGTACTAGAGGGTAAATGTAGTAATAGAGGGTAAATGTAGTGTTGAAGGGTAAATGTAGTACTAGAGGGTAAATGTAGTGTTAGAGGGTAAATGTAGTACTAAAGGGTAAATGTAGTATTAGAGGGTAAATGTAGTGTTGGAGGGTAAATGTAATGTTAGAGGGTAAATGTAGTATTAGAGGGTAAATGTAGCATTAGAAGGTAAATGTAGTACTAGAGGGTAAATGTAATGTTAGAGGGTAAATGTAGTATTAGAAGGTAAATGTAGTACTACAGGGTAAATGCAGTGTTGAAGGGTAAATGTAGTACTAGAGGGTAAATGCAGTGTTGAAGGGTAAATGTAGTACTAGAGGGTAAATGCAGTGTTGAAGGGTAAATGTAGTACTAGAGGGTAAAAAGGGAATTCTTGTGTCAGTTGGACACAGTTAGAAAAACATTTAAAAATAGAAAATCTGAGTTTTTATCTCTAATAAATGGTCTAATTGTGACATTTTTTACAAAGATTATATGAATTTCAAACCCACTGGTGAGAATTAAAGAGGTTTCGATTACATTCTCCTGAGATTAAGATTTAAAATGATATCATCGGATGCTCGATTCATTTATTTTATATTTATTTTATATATCCAGTTCTGGAGCTGTTACTGAGCATCTCTTTTTCTCTGGTATTAATGTTTTTGTGTAAATAAATAAATTAAAGCAGCATCGGTTGATGTTTTCCTGCATGTTGCACTACTGCACCTCCACCACCGGGGGGCACTGTGGACACGTGACCCAGCAGCCTCCACATCATGTCACTGTGGGGAGATTTTAATAACAGGCAGGTTTGGTTTCTATATTTATATTTTCTGTTTGACTTATGGAATTAGGACTTGACATTTAAACACATTAAACTTGGTCAAAGTCAAACTAAATCAATTTGGTCTTTTAATTCTGATCTTTATTTGGGTGAAGAATCTTTAACACGCTTCAGGCAACGTTTTCTACACCATGGAGGAAGATAAATTAAACATCCAGATTCAACCAAAAGCCTGAAACTTTCCTCTTCACCTCCAGGTCTGCATCCAGTTTCACTCATCTTTAAATTCTTCTTGTGAGCGAACTGTTTGTCCTTTTAGTTGAACATGAATATTTAAAACATCTGTATATTAATCTAAAAGCTGTTTATCATCTCTGACTCTGAAGCATCTCGAAATCACCTCCGGCATCGTCTGCATCCCTTAGTGCCGCTGGTTGCTATGGTCACACAGCAATGAGACACGAGTTAAAAAGTTCAGCCGTCGTAAAATCAGATGAAGAGCCATGTTCCTCCTCTTCCTCCTTCCAGAGCTGAAGCCGACCTCAGCGTCGAGTCGACATTAAAAAATAGAACAGCCTGCAGAGAGCGCCGTCCTCCTCCAAGGCTGCTCATTCCCCCATAAGGCAGAAATGCAGCATTTATTTATTAGTTACTGATGATCACAAATCACAGCAACATAGAATGTGTCCATTTAATGTAGATGTAACCACAAACACAATGACCTGCACTGAGCACAGACGTGTTCTGCATGTGTACGTTATGTATGGATACCGAATCACATGATCTAAACATGTAGCAGGCGGCGGGAATGGATGGGACTCAGAAACACCCCCACAATTTAATCAGTTGTTCCTTGTATCATTTCTGACGGATAAGTCCTGATAAGTCCTCAGCGCTGGATTTGTAGTAGGATCACAATCATGTGATCGTCAGCAGGCAGCAGATGCAGTGTTCACTTGTCATGGTTACAGTGACACTGTTCTGCTATCTGGCAATGATACAGAAATCTTTAACAAATTCATGGATCCAGACTATAAGCTGCATCACTGCCAAAATCTAATCACTTGGTCCTTGTGTCATTTCTGACCTTCCCTGAAAATTTCATCCAAATCCGTTAGTCCGTTTCTGAGTAAAGTTGGCAACAGACGGACAGACAGATGGACAAATGTACGCTGATCGTCACATAACTCCACCGCGTTCCTTGGCGGAGTAACAATGGAGGAGGCTGCAGAAACTACTGGCCGAATGTCTGATTTTTCCAGATTTAAAAGCATTTTTACTTCGCTAATGAACGCGGCGGAGTTATGTAACCATCAGTGTACGTTTGTCTGTCTGTCCATCTGTCACATTACTCAAAAACGGACCAACGGATTTAGATGAAATCGTTCCTTCCCGCCGTCACTCATAGGCACCTTTGGATTGTTGGGTTTTTTTGTACCTTACTATGCTAAACACTGTGAGATGACACACATTGAGAATCTGAGCTATGTAAATAAAATGTAATCGACATGAATTTATCATGTAGAAGAACGTTCTATAAAGTGTTCACTACGTCAATAAACATCAGAAAAGAAAATGTTTACAATTAAGGAACATTTTATGAGCAACATTCCATCATCAGAGGGTTCAACAACATCTTGAAAATATTTTTAAGCGTTGTTTTAAGAATGTTTCTCCAAAGCTCTGTTTTACCCGGCTAGATCTCCATGGTAACTAATGCTGTGGTGCTAGATCTCCATGGGAACTGCAACTTTAGTTTCACTCTGATCTGGTTCAAATTAAAGTGATTTCCTTCATTATGACACAGTGTCAGACCTGAATACACTTCAATGCAATATCAGGTTTAAATATGGGAAGTTTAAAGTTTAACAGGTCCAAAGTGCAGCTGTTATTGATCAATAATTAGCTGCACTGACCAGTAAAATAAATACATTAACGCACGTTTAACAGTTTTCTACCAGTCTTCCTGTTTTACATCACTTCCAGTCACAGCTTTTTAAAGTCATACATTTTACTGTTCCTCATTGTTCTCCATTAGAACAACCTGTTGACTGAAGCAGCTGAACACCAGCGGTTCATTTAGTCAGAAAACGAGTCAAACGATTGATAAAATCCTTCTTTAATGTGAGCAGAGTTTAAAGCAGAAAGTCTGAGTTCACAGAGAAAGTTGACAAACGCCTTCATACCTGTTAACTCTGAGGTTTAGTTTATGTCTAGTCAACTCACACAAAGAAAGTCGATCCATCCATCCATCCATCCATCCATCCATCTATCTATCTATCTATCTATCTATCTATCTATCTATCTATCTATCTATCTATCTATCTATCTATCTATCTATCTATCTATCTATCTATCTATCTATCTATCTATCTATCTATCTATCTATCTATCTATCTATCTATCTATCTATCTATCTATCTGTCTGTCTGTCTATCTATCTATCTATCTATCTATCTATCTGTCCGTCCATCCATCCACCTATCCATCCATTCATTCATCCATCATTCATGGATCAACCATCCACCATCCATTCATCCATCCATCCATCCATCCATTCATCATCCATCATCCATCCATCACCCATCCACCTATCCATCAACCATCCACCATGCATTCATCCATCCATCCATCCATCCATCAACCATCTATTCATACATCCATCATTCATCCATCAACCATCCATTCATCCATCCATTCATTCATCCATCCATCCGTCCATCCATCATCCATCAACCATCCATCATCCATCATCCACCCATCCATACATTCATCCATCCATCATCCATCCATCCATCATCCATCCATTCATCAATCATCCATCAACCATCCATTCATCCATCCATCCATCATCCATCAACCATCCACCATCCATCCATTCATCCATCCATCCATCATCCATCCACCTATCCATCCATTCATTCATCCATCTTTCATGGATCAACCATCCACCATCCATTCATCCATCCATCCATCCATCCATCAACCATCCATTCATACATCCATCATTCATCCATCAACCATCCATTCATCCATCCATTCATTCATCCATCCATCCGTCCATCCATCAACCATCCATCATCCATCATCCATCATCCACCCATCCATACATTCATCCATCCATCATCCATCCATCCATCCATCCATTCATCAATCATCCATCAACCATCCATTCATCCATCCATCCATCATCCATCAACCATCCATCCATCCATCATCCACCCATCCATACATTCATCCATCCATCCATCATCCATCCATCCATCATCCATCAACCATCCATCCATCCACCAATCCATACATTCATCCATCAACCATCCATCCATCCATCAACCATCCATCAACCATCCATCCATCCATCCATCCATCCATCCATCCATCCATCCATCCATCCATCCATCCGTCTCGGCTTGCGTTAGAATTCTGTTCCTATGCCGTGACGTAATGCGATTTTTGCCGTAAGTTGGAACTCGCATATCAATCCAAGGTGGCGTACAGCTAGTGAATGTAAACAAAGCCGTATTCCTTGCCAATTTTTTACCTGTCCAGGGACACCTGTCCAGGGACACCTGGACAGGTAACGGTCTATCACAGGGCTACATATAGAGACAAACAATCACACTCACATTCACACCTACGGACAATTTAGAGTTACCAATTAACCTCAGCATGTTTTTGGACTGTGGGAGGAAGCTGGAGAACCTGGAGGAAACCCACATATGTACAGGGAGAACATGGAAACTCCATGCAGGAAGATCCTGGGAAGGCCGGGAAGTGAACTGGGGATTTTCTAGCTGTGAGGCGACAGTGCTAACCACTGTTCCACTGTGCAGCAAAGAAAGTCCAGCTATGTTGAACTGGCTTCATAGTGCAGAACTCTGACAACATCCTCTGAATGTTCTTTAACTTTTAACCTCACTGGAACGAGGTCTGAAGTGAGAACATTCTCTGAACGTTGGGATGAAACTCCAGTCATGAAACACCTGTTGGTCTAAACGCCGCTCAGCTTTCTGATTAATTCCAGCAGCTCTTTGTGATCGGCAGCAGCAGCAGCAGCTCTGGTATCTAAACCTCAGAACAATAAACGGGCTGATTAATAATGTAACGAGTGATTAGGACCCAAACCGTCCTAACGGTGCATTTTTAATCGCGTCCTTTTTAATTAGGAACAGGCGTGGGAGCAGAATGCTATCGGCTGCTCAGCATTCATAATTCATCCGGCGCTCCACCTTTGTTCGGGAGGAAGATGGGACGAGTCGATAGCGAAGGACAAAGCAGCGATTTGACTGCAGCAGCAGGAGGAAGAAGGAGAGGAAGAAGTGGAGAATAAAAGAATAAAAAAAGAGTGGCTAACAGGAGCTAATGTGAAGAGCTGCTGATGTATATTTAAATAGATTCCTCTCATCCTTCATCTTAACTGCTGGCAGCTCATTACAGAGAAACACCAAGTTATCGGGAGGCCTTTATATATGACTTGTTCACACTTCTAAGGTCATCGCTCTTATAAATCTGTAAAATAATGATGTTTTAAACTCCTCTAGTCTCTGCCGCTGAATAATTCCAACACCTACTGGAGATGGATTGGACAGAAGACATTCAGGACTGATGCTTATTTCATCCAGAGATTTAATAACGGACAACTCAGCCGTATGCTACATCTAGTATTTGTGCTTCTTTTAGTCATGAAATGTTTATCAGAGCAGTTTTTACCTTGTTTTCAGATCACAGTGATGTGATTTAAAGACATGCATCCTCTTCAGTCCTAAACTTCTGGAGGTTTATGGTTTACACGATGCAGTTGAGATGTCTGGTATCTTTTTATCCATAAAACATCAATGGAAACCATTTTATTCTTCAGAAATGCTTCAATCCTCAGCTAGTCTACTGACTAATACGTTAGATCTGAACTTGGAAAGTTTAATTTTCATTCATCTGACTCCTGGAACAAAATGCAGCTCCTTCTTCTTGGATAACTTAGAAATTTGATTGTAGATCTCCATAAGTTCTACTTGGACATGTTTTACATCTTTTTTGTCATTTTGTGTCTTTCTTTTGTCATTTTATGTCTTTATTGTTGTCATTTTATGTCTCGTTTTTGTCATTTTATGTCTTGCTTTTGTCATTTTATGTCTTTATTGTTGTCATTTAATGTCTTGTTTTTGTCATTTTGTGTCTTGTCATTTTATGTCTTGTTTTTGTTGTTTTATGTCTCGTTGTCATTTATTTTCTCGTTTTTGTCATGTTGTGTCTCGTTTCTGTCGTGTAGTCCGAGTTATGAGCTGCTGCATTAGAACAGATTCTTTTTTATCTCCAATTTCAGACTCAGAGTGTGGAATAAATTGGCTGCTACTCCTCACAGAAGTCACAAATCGATGATAGAACAGGGCATGTTTTACCACTTCTCGGTTGCTCGGTACGTCAAGTTCCAAAATATCAAGATGGCAACGGTAAAATGCCAAACTCCAGGCTTCAAAATGGGTACAGGTAGCATCACGGCAGCTAAATTCATCTTTTGCATCCAGTTTGTGGCTCTAAACTGTTTCAGGAAGCAACATGAGCTCAATAACACGAGTTTCAATGACCGAGCAGCGGTAAACAACCTGAACATCAACACATTTAGAGCCATAATGCAGGGTTTTTATGTCTAGTAAATAAATAAAAACAGCAGCTCCAGCTAAGATATTATAAATGCAATCAAAGGTTTGATGCACAGAGTTGGTTTGAGTGTGAAGTTCAAGCAGTTTGTAGAGAAAATATCAGCAAACGCTGCAGAATTTCCCATTTTTAGACTTCAAACGAGCGTATTAAAAGGAATTCAGGGCATCGGAGGTGAATAAAAAGAGGAATTTGTGACTCACAGCGGAGACATGAATCAACATCTACTCTGCTGCTGACTGACAGCATGTTATTAAATTCAAATCAAATGCATGCAACCAAAAAAAAATAGGAAAAAAAAAAGAAAAAATCTCTCCGGTTCAACAAAGATTTCTGGCTGAACGAACCACCCGGCAGTTTTCTCTCTGCACAGACTGAAAAGCAATTACGCTGCCTTTCTTTTCTGTGCAGGCGGGAAAAAACCGAGGCTTCGTAACGAACGCTGGGGACTACTTTAAAAAAAAAAAAAAAAAACGAGGTGAAGACGTCTGACAGGAGGAACCGCTTCCTAAAAACCCATCTTCATATTCGTCTTTATCAGCGGCTGCTTCCGAGTTTCTGCTTCCTACTCTTATCCCTACTCCAAAACATTCCCACCTGGAATAAGAAGAATTAAATCATAAAGTTTGTAGCTGAGATCTGAGAATGCTACAGCAATAGTTGCAGTTTAAATCCTCATTTTTACAGATTTGAATTGGATTTTTGTGAATATAAGATGTTGTCACTTCATCTTTTTATCCTATCAGATGTGATATTTTGTCATAATTATCAAATAAATTAGTGACTTCATCGTTGAATCTAAGTGGATATTTGTACCGCATGTGATGAAATTTCATTGGTGTTTAATCTCTGACGTCTAGAACCAAATGAGAGTTCAAGTGAATGTTTGCATCAGATTTACAGAAATCTTCCTTTGTTTTCAAATGCATATCTTGTTTCGGGGATTCTGACACGCCTCGTTTTTACAATGCCAAAAGTGGAAAAAAGTTAATGATAGTTGTGTTGGGCAGCACTAAGGATGCAGAAACCATGTCTCTGCAAAACAGTCGGGAAGGACATGTTTTGGTGGAACATTACAGACAGGGAGGTGAGAGATGTCATTAAAATGGTTAATACACCAAAAGAACCACCAAATGTACCGTCTAATCCTACATCTACCATCTAATACTACATTTACCCTCCAACACTACTGGTAGGTTCCACGTTTCTCTGTGGACACCATCACACCGTCACTGTGAGGATAAATGTAAAAGTGCATCTGGGTTTTTCTACAGACCTCGTTGTCGCGGTCCTTCTCCAGGAAGTGTCGGGCCACGTGGCTCGGCAGGATGTTCCTCAGCATGTTCTCGTTGTGTTCTCGCAGCTCCTTCATCTCATTGATCTCCTCTTTGGCCTGGACGCGCCACAGGAAGTCCAGCCGGGCCGTGTACTCCAGCTGGAAACACAAAAATAAACCCTAGTAAAGGGCTCTAATCTGTTTTCCATCTGATGCTCTAAGTGCACCTGAAGAGCTTTTAAGGAGGAGCTCAGGATGGATGGTTGGTCATGAAAACTCTGTTTGACACAGCTTGAATCTAGTCCTACTAAGATCCCTTCATGGTCGTTGATTTAACCCCCAAAAACTCATCTCTGAGTACCAAAGTAACTTACATGGGAGTTTTTTTCCATGAAAATAATCCCTCCCTGCCTCAAAATGGTGTAGATGTAGATCTATAGTATTTGTATTTATGTACTGAAACTTTGAAAGTCTAAATTTGTTTTTTTGAATGTTGTAACAGTGGAAAGGCTTAGCTGCTGACAGCTTATTTCACTCAAAAAGTATTTTCCTGCTCATAAAATAACACCATGTGGAATTATTAAGAAGGTAAATAACTTTATTTTCATTAGAGGGTTGCTCTTCTTCTTCATCTCTCCCTAACATTAACTAAGTCGGTTTAGTTCCTCTAAACTTCACCAAACCACAGTATATATATATATATATATATATATATATATATATAAAAATATAAAAATAATGAGAATTGTGAACAAAAGTCTTTATTCAGTCTTTAGTTTCCAGTCTCAGACATGGGATTAAAATGCTGTGCCGCAGGAAAACATCTTATTATTCCCAGCAGACAGAAACTATCTGAAGTCATAATCTTCTGCTGGTAAAAAGTGTTTCTTTTCTCTGCAGTGCTTTGTGTTGGTAACACTGTGTGACCGAACCTCAGAGTGTTTGAGTCTGGAAGGAAAAGTCAACACCGCGACAGAAATCAGATTTACAAAAGAGAACTAGCTGAGAATGGAAGTTTAGCAATCACTAATAACTTCGACTTTCTGAATCACTTGTTACTAGAAGTTATCTGTCATCTAAAATAGTTAGAAAAGTTTTTTTTAGCTTGAAAGTTGTCAGTTCTTCTGTGATCTCATGGCTGGTTTGAAGCGGAGCGTTGTGGATTTAGTTGATGAAAACGAAACAGAAATTGAGCGAAAGTCGAAAAAAATAAACAGCCAAGTTTGCCTCTGAAGTTTGTCCATACATATTTCATTTTGTAGAGAAGCAAATCTATAAATCTCAATGAATCAGCTCGTCTTCTGCCTGAGACAGTGGCTGCAGGTTTCTCTTCACAGAAACAAACTAAATCATTTTTATCTCCTATTTTCCCCAAACATCTGGTAAAACTTCTATAACTAGAAAAATTCCACTAGTTTTCATCTTTTTAGCCCTTATTCAGACACAAACACTGGCTGTTAATCACATAAAAATCTAAGTTTACGGGAAGAAAAGTTATTTGAATCAGTCGGATGATGGGAAAGTCAAAATGAAAGAATCCGTTAGACGCCGGATCAATTATGCAACAACATGATCAATCTGAGGGATTCCTGTCTGCGAACAAATTGCTTTCCCGCAATTAATGCAGAGTCGTTTGAATACATTAGAGAGCAACAGCAGCCGGCTGTGTTCAGCAGATGAGCAGGAAATAATTCCCGATATTGAAAATTAATTTCAGGGGCAGCAGATAAGCCTGGGAGGATTTAAGACAATCTCCGTCGGAGGAAACAGTTTTGTGATTAATCGCCGTATCAATTAGTCGTTTATTCACATGAGAGCAAAAAACCCCCCCAAAAAAACACTTCCATCTCGTTTTCTGCTTATTTCTGATTTAGAATTCTGCTCAGATATAAACTACCGCTCACAGATATTAACCTTAAAATAAAAACACAACTAATAAACATTCGAACACGACATTTACCGTTGAACTCTAGATTTACCCTCTAAAACTACATTTACCTGCCAACACTACATTTACCCTCTAACACTACATTTACCCACTAAAACTACATTTACCCACTAAAACTACATTTACCCTCTAACACTACATTTACCCCCTAAAGCTACATTTACCCACTAAAAATACATTTACCCGCCAACACTACATTTACCCTCTAACACTACGTTTACCCACTAAAACTACATTTACCCTCTAACACTACATTTACCCCCTAAAGCTACATTTACCCACTAAAACTATATTTACCCTCGAACACTACATTTACCCTCTAACACTGCATTTACCCCCTAAAGCTACATTTACTCCCTAAAATTACATTTACCCTCTAACACTACATTTACCCTCTAATACTACATTTACCTTCTAATACTACATTTACCCTCTAGTACTACATTTACCCCCTTATACTACATTTACCCCCTAAAGCTACATTTACCCACTAAAACTACATTTACCCCCTAAAGCTACATTTACCCACTAAAACTATATTTACCCTCGAACACTACATTTACCCTCTAACACTACATTTACCCTCTAATACTACATTTACCTTCTAATACTACATTTACCCTCTAGTACTACATTTACCCCCTTATACTACATTTACCCCCTAAAGCTACATTTACCCACTAAAACTACATTTACCCCCTAAAGCTACATTTACCCACTAAAACTATATTTACCCTCGAACACTACATTTACCCCCTAAAGCTACATTTACCCCCTAAAACTACATTTACCCTCTAACACTACATTTACCCTCTAATACTACATTTACCCTCTAACACCACATTTACCCTCTAACACTACATTTACCCCCTAAAGCTACATTTACCCCCTAAAACTACATTTACCCTCTAACACTACATTTACCCTCTAATACTACATTTACCCTCTGATACTACATTTACCCTCTAACACTAGATTTACCCTCTAACACTACATTTACCCTCTAACACTACATTTACCCTCTAATACTACATTTACCTTCTAAAACTACATAAAATTGAGCTTGAAAATGTAAGTAAATTCAGAATTTAAAGCGAGGAGGTCGAGGTGGATGGTTGGGTTTGCAAACCTCTGCTTGATCTCGACTTTGGAATCAACAATTGAACAAAAGTCGTAATTTCTTCCATGTTAACTGCGACCCATGTCCTTCTCTAACCTTAACTAGTTGTCTAAACTAAACTGAACGTCAGAAAACACTGAAAAAAGCTGTTTTTGTTATGTATGGGAAATAGAATGTACTTGGATCCAGTTAAAACCTCATTTACCAAATTCAATCATTAGGTGTCCTTTTTATGTAACGGCTGCCGTTGGATAACGACTTCGATGAATCCTAAAATGATTCACTTTGTCTGATAATGTGATTAAAGCTCCTCTGGCTTCAGCGCTCCATTAGTTTATTACACTAAAGACCTCGGGCTGCAAGAATCAACTCCACGCAGCAGAAAACACACAGTAAATGTCAAAGAGCTGCTTATCTCCACGCATTAACTTGTGTTACTTATAGCTAAACGCACAAAAAAACAGTTATGTAAGACTGAGTCATGTTTGGAGTCGATTGAAAACGTGTTTCCTTATTAAGACATTGAACACGAGATTGTTGTTATCAAAGAGGCCGAGAACAAGAATAAAAGACAGAAACAGTCCACTCCATCCTTCAATGGGCTCTTAAATGAAATCAATTCAGTGTCTGTGGTGAAAGAAACACTTTGTGATGTTTTACCAGCTTCTGTGTTTCTATCAATAAAACTGCAGCGACTCTCAGAGACTAAATCACTAAAAAGGCCTCTTCTGAAGCTTCTTTATGCCATTTCTTTGTGTCCTGATAAGTTATATATCTCTGTTTTACTTCACCACGTCACCATTCTGTTTGAAATGCACTTCACTGATTACTGCTGGATGATCCTGGCGTCTTAAAAATGGATCCTTTCATTGTCCAGAATGTCTCAAACTTGTCTAAAATTACTTAAAAGTCGTCCAAAACTGCTGCAGTTTAATGTCTACGACACAGAGTCATGGAAACGCAACTGAAGTGAGACACAAAACAACAAACACAGGACAAAAAAAGACAAAAATGAGATGCAAAGAAACAGAAATCAGTTTTACATCGATTCAGGCATCATAATCTAAACACTAAATCTGGTTTTTGGTTAATTTTCCCTGTAGCATACTTCGTGCATCGATATAGTGAGATGTATTAGTTATAGTTTCTCATATCTAAAAGAAGATTCCGGTATCTTTTCTGTTAAAATGCTTCTTCCATCGTCTCTAATAGTTGTGACCAACCACCTACCAACATTAAAGTTCACCCACAATCACCTTTTAAAGTTTTCTCTGGTGGATTATGAGAAACCAGAAACACATCCAGGAACCAATGATTGTTTCTAGGACTCTGAACTGTTCACACTAGGATACATCCCATAATACTGATGATCACTAGGATACATCCCATAATACAGATGATCACACCAGGATAGATCCCATAATACTGATGATCACACTAGGATACATCCCATAATACTGATGATCACAAGGATACATTCCATAATACTGATGATCACTAGGATCCATCCCATAATACTGATGACCACTAGGATACATCCCATAATACTGATGACCACTAGGATACATTCCATAATACTGATGACCACTAGGATCCATCCCATAATACTGATGACCACAGCTGGTTCTAACATGGACTGGAAAGGTTTGGAGCCATTTTGAACCCTTTTATTGTAACTTTAGAAAATGTTTAACTGATCTAAGGCAGGTTTGGAATCATCTGGACACATTTTTGAACAATTTTTGAGAGACTCAAAATTGAGTCTTTTCAGACTATTTCTGAGACATTTTTAACAAGTTGTTGTCATTGTGGTCAAGGTTCAAGTCACTCTGGAAAAGCTTTGAGGCATTTTGGACAGATGTTAGGAACTCTGGACACATTAGGAGTCATTCTGGGAAGGATCTGATGCAGTTTGAATGATATTCAGCCATTTTGGGATATTTTTAACGGAAACAGATACCTACATCATAAACATTAAACTGCTGCAGTTTTACTGTTCAAACTATGATGCATCCCATAATACTGATGATCAAAGGTGGTTATAGAAAATGAACAAAAACAGATGTAGTGTTCAGACTGTGACACCCGGATGGATGTAAAATTGTTTTGCTTTGCATCATTTTGTGGTAATTATGAACCACTTTTGGTCATTTTGTGTCATATTTTTGTTGCTTTGCATCTTTTTGTGTTTAATCTGTATCGCTTACTAAACTATGATTTATCACAAAATTACTCAAAATTGTCCAATATTTTTTTTAAAAACTTGCCAAACCGACAGAATCAAGTCCGCAATGACTCACACGATGCATAAAAGAATTCAGAAATTATCCACAATTACTGAAAAGTTCCTGTACATAAAGAACCTGCTGATTCTGAGGAGGTCAGGTGGAAAAAAACGTGAGTATTTCACAACTTACATTTTGTTATTTATGTCTACACTTGTCTCCTATCTCCTCTACACTGCCTGCAGTTCAACCGAGCAGAATCACTGAATTTTTACCACATGACTGTAGATCACAGCCGACTCACTATTGGCTTCACCGTTGTGCAACAAAACACAGAATTGTAGTTTTTCACAGAATCTGGTTCATGTAAACTGTTGATTTTTGACTATTTTTTAAATGACCTACAATATCTGGTTATGTCTGGTTAAGATTTCCAATCAAATGTCACATCACCGATATGAAAATCCAATAATTCTCTCTGTTTTTACAAATTTCTGGTTCTGACAAATATTTTAATTTAGATTTTTTGTCATATTCATATCATAATTTTAATCATACATTTGGTTTTCCAATCATGTGGGATGACATATCAATGATTCTCTGTTTTTACAGTAATTTTGCAGATATTTAAAAACCTAACCTGCCTATTCTTGGGGTTTAGAAGTTTAATATCAAATACAACATTCAGTCATTGTGGTTATTAATTAAAACTCTAATCCTGCTGGTGCAACTCACGAGTGAACGCAACAAAACTTCATCATTTTAATCCTTTTCTGTCACTCATTACCAGTTTTTCTGAGATAATCTTAAGTAATTTGCCAAAAACACCAAACCAGCTGCAGAGTTTATCAAACCACTGACTTTGTGCACTAAAATAAACAAACCAGCTCATGTTTTTCACACCGGTTCGAGTTCACGGCGTCCATTTTCCTGACAAACAGCCTCTCGCTGCTCCAAGCCTCCCGCCGGCTGCCGTCATTGTCTCTGCTTCGCCAAACAAGTGGTCGAAGTGACCCGGAGAAAATCAATATGCTGCTGGACGGCTTCAAATGCGGCTGCTGTTTCTTTCTACTTTCATGAGGCCACAAAAGACCTTCAATTACGGCGTCTGCCCTCCGTCTCGGACCGACGCCGAGCTGCCCAACGCCTGATCAAAGGTTGCCATAGAGAGAGCATGAAAGCAGCACGGTTCCCTTCAGGCGGCCGCTGACTCCAAATGCATCTTTAGAAAACGACTCGTGTGATGTTTCAGACGTGGTTTCTGTCTGGTTCTACAGAGGAAACACTCAGGTCACGTATTAGACGACTGTAGAGCCTGACAGAGTGTTTAGTGGCTCTGTAAGGTCGTAGTTTCCATGCATACCAACAACCTTAAGGGTTCTCAGTCTGTAGAGATGAAAAAGATCCCCAAGAACTCACAAGAGAAGGATTGATCTTCTTTCTTATTCTTGTATTTATCTCACAAATGTCAGATTAACCCCAAAAATTCACCTCTACTGATCCACTACCTATCCCTATAGACACTTCCTGTTTCATTTCCTCAGGTTTTAAGACGCATCTTTGTCTCTTTTAGGGGGTTTTTCCCCTCCAGTTTCAAAACAGTGAACATGACGGGATGAAGAACTGAAGATAGACATCAAGAAACTGTTGGGACAGTTTTTTCTTCTAGTTTTTGACATTTTGTGTCTTGATTTTCTCATTTTGTATCATTTAGCTTCGGGGACAGTTTTGTCTCTTTGTGACAAAAAACGAAACATCCCATAATACTGATGATCACAGCTGGTTCTAACATGGACTGGAAAGGTTTGGAGACATTTTGAACCCTTTTATTGTAACTTTAGTAAATGTTTAACTGATCTAAGACAGGTTTGGAATCATCTGGACACATTTTTGAACAATTTCTGAGAGACTGGACAAAATTGAGTCTTTTCAGACCATTTCTGAGACATTTTTAACAAGTTGTTGTCATTTTGGCCAAGGTTCAAGTCACTCTGGAAAAGCTTTGAGGCATTTTGGACAGATGTTAGAAACTTTGGACACATTATGAGTCATTCTGGGAAGGATCTGATGCAGTTTGACTGATATATGGCCATTCTGAACTATTTTTACGTAACTTTGGACAAACAAACAGATTCTACGTCATAGATATTTAACTCGGGTCCTAAGATGCAACTTCATCTGTTTTAGGGGGTTTTCGCCTCCAGTGAACATGATGGGATAAAGAACTGAAAATATACATCCAGAAACAGTTCAAAAACAACCGTGATATAGAGATGTGATGCAGTTTTCAGTGTTTCCTGTTCAAGGTCATCAAGTCGAGTCTCGGTATTTTGCCTTCAAGCGTCGCTGCAGAAGATTTAAAGTCAGATGTTTCGATGAAGAGAACAGAAGGCAGCAGTGTTTCCTTTCAGGGAATAAATATGAGTCCCTTAGACCAAGAGTTAAACTTTTTTTGGTGGTTTTGTTGTAGTTTCTGGCTTTATTTATGTATGACTGAGTCCTCTCCACAACTGGCATTGGTATAATTCAGCATTATTACAAATATTAAGAAACAGCTGTTGTCTTTTTAGAAAGCAGAGATCTAGCAAGAAATAAAGATGTGGAAAAGCTTTAACTGGCACAGGAAGTTTTAGACTTTCCACTTCCTGCACAATTCTGCGCATCTTTGTCCTCAAATGTCAACAATCGGCAGCATCTTCCGAAGCAGAACGTGAGGTTTTCATGACCTTTCATCTGGAGTGCATGGACAAATAAACGTTTTTTATTGATTGTGAAGCGGTGAAAGTGCTTTCTTACCTGCTGTCCGTGGTAAAACACAGCGAGGAGGAACATGGCCATGAGGAGCAGCGACGTCTCTTTAGTTCCTAGGAAGTTTCTGTCGGAACAAAAACAAAGAAGCTTCTTAAAGCGACTCTTTATTTGGGATCTAATTCTACAAACGAGTGTCATCTTAAAAATAAGTCAGAAAGTCCACAAACACAACAGAAAAACATCAAAAGATGTTGGGTTTGTTCCACCACAGCGGGAGTCTGACGGAACAAAGAAAAAACCTGGTCGGCTCTTTGTTTTCACCTCAGCAGGATCAGAGTGCGCAGCTGATCTGAGGCCTGCTGAGGATTCTCCCAGAACAAGAGAAGAATAGGAGATGATTTGTTTTTTAGGTGCAGAGGATCAGCTCAGTTTGACGCCAGAGGAGAACAAATACCTCCAACATGCAGAAATAAACACCGAAGCAGAGGTTTTCATGCTCAAAATTCAAGGCCATTTTAAAAGTTCGGTGCAGATCTGCAGCTCAGAGGAGGTTTTACTGCGACGAAGCGTCTGATTTTTCTTCAAGCTTCTGGATTTTTACCAAGCAGGAGGCTCATTTAAACCAGTTCTCATTGGAATTTTAGAAAAAGCAGCTTCAGCAGCTCAGAAAACTGACAGGAAAGCTGAACTGGAGGAACATTATTACACGAGTTTGGATTTATTTCAGACGATAAACCTTCTTTACACTTTTCACCATAGTTAGAGGTATTAATATACATTCTTGACACTTTTTCCATAGTTAGTGGTATTAATATACATTCTTTGCACTTTTCACCATAGTTAGTGGTGTTAATATACATTCTTTACACTTTTTCTTTAGTTAGTGGTATTAATATACATTCTTTAGACTTTTTCCATAGTTAGTGGTATTAATATACATTCTTTACACTTTTCACCATAGTTAGAGGTATTAATATACATTCTTTGGACTTTTTTCTTTAGTTAGTGGTATTAATATACATTCTTTACACTTTTCACCATAGTTAGTGGTATTAATATGCATTCTTTACATTTTTCACCATAGTTAGTGGTATTAATATACATTCTTTACACTTTTCACCATAGTTAGTGGTATTAATATACATTCTTTGCACTTTTTTCTACAGTTAGTGGTATTAATATACATTCTTTACACTTTTTCTTTAGTTAGTGGTATTAATATACATTCTTTACACTTTTCACCATAGTTAGTGGTATTAATATACATTCTTTGCACTTTTTTCTACAGTTAGTGGTATGCACCTTACAGTAGGTCATCACTGCCGGTCGGGCAACCAAAATTAAAGACTATAAACCTGAGAGAAATTATCCTAAAAGCTGCAGTAGAGAGAAACTTCTGTTCTGTTCTGTTTTGGGGTCCTGAAGATGTTTCAAGTCTTATCCAAAAGATTCTTCTCACCAGAAAGTTTTACCACCAATAACGAATAAATAATATGAGATTCCCCGTTATTCAGTTACGAATTAAGAAGCCTCTTGGATGGAAACATGCTGAAAAATCAAGAAGAGAAGCTCCTGAAGCTCTTATGAAACCTTATTTATGCAGTTTACAAGTTTATGTTGGTATTTAGAGATATTTTTCTAATTTAAAACTCCTCATCTGAGCTCATCAAAGCCTCGGAGCACCATGAAGGTGAAGCTACAACCCGTTTTTTTAAAGCTTTTTCTCTTTTCTTTTGTTCCTGTTTCCCAGAAGGCCTTAAAGAAACGAATCCCTCAGCTTGCTGCAGATCTTTTCTTTTTCCTCCGTGGTTATTTCCTCCACGTTGTCGCTGTAAAGGTCATTCCAGCATCACACAGATAAAGTTTCTCACATTTTTAACATCCGTGTGGATAAAAAAGGTCAACGAGGCTTCATGTGTCGATGGAGGCGACCAGATGAGGAAACAGGAATGAAGAGAACATACCTGAATGTACTTTACTAGAGGAATATATAACTATAACTAAAGCAAATAGACATAGTGACAGGTACGTATTGGCCAGATTGCAAGAAAAAAATACGTTAAGAAACACCAGCACACTCAGAAACTGTAAAACAATGGTACGTTTTGATGATTTAAATACAGTAAAATCATGTAACTTTAGAGTCACACATAAAAGAAACAACATTGTTTATAGTTTTTGTCTGTTTCTTTTACAGTCAACAGATAAATTAACATTAACAGGAAAAATCTGCAAAATAGTTAAAAATTCACTTTTTTTTCTTTCAAATAACAAAAAAATATCTGTAAAATAATGTTTTTATTCCGTTTGTTCATTAAAATACAGTAATAATGGAATTTAACGCTCAAACATTGTAAAAGAAGAAATTACCATTTTGAAAAAACAGATTTTTGATGTGGACATGATTTCCAGTTTTGTCTATTTTTTTACAGTTATGTTAGATATAACTTATAATTTAACAAAAACAGGAAAAATCTGTAAAATAACAATTGAAATTATTTATTTACTTTTTTTACCATTTTAGTATTCGTAATAAGCATAATTCTTCTTTTATATAATGGCAAATATCTATTAAATAATATTTTCTTTGCGGATTTAAACACTGTAAAACTGGTGGAATTTAATGTTCATACATCGTAAGAGAATAACTTGTTATTCACAAAAATACAGACTTTTGATGTGGACATTATTTACAGTAGATATTACAGGAAAAATCTGTAAAATATCAGTTTAAATTATTTTACCATTTTACAGTCCTAAATGTACAAAAAAATTCTCTCAAATAATGGAAAATATGTATAAAATTATATGTTTTTTGCTGATTTAAAATACAGTAAAACTGTAATTTAGGGTCACACAATGTAAAAGAACAAATTACTGTTTGTAAAACTACAGATTTTTGATGTGAAGATTATTTATTTTATTTTTATGCTATTATTTAATATCTACTATTCATAAATATTATTTATATTATTATTACTTTAATTTTACAGTTAAAACGTAAATTGACATTATTTTTCTGTACTTTAGTCATTATTAATTAGAAGTTATTCTACCAAAACACAGAAAATGTGTAAAATTTACACATTTACAATTCTTGAAATGCACGATTTTTCTTTTAAATAATGAAAAATAAATAATTTAAAATATCATTTTCATTTTGAATATCATTTGTTTTTTACTGCAAGCATGTATTTATTTATTTTTTTGTAATTTTACTAGTTAATATCTGTAATTGAACAAAACGGAAAAAATCTGTAAAGTAGCAGCAAATATTTCATGTTTTACAGTGTGTTTCTTCTGAAGGTTTTTAGTTAATCAACAAACTTTTCGTTTTTTAACAGATTTTCTGCGAAGTTCGTTGGCATGTTGATTGTGCGTTAGCGTGTGAACTCACTCCGTGTTGTGGTGGACGGTGTCGTAGCGAACGAACAGCGAGGTGTAAAAGGCTTCGGTCAGCAGCGAGTAGACGGCGATCATCACCAGCAGGACGGCCAGTTTCAGCACCGAGTTCAGCCTCAGGAACACGGCACAGGTGACCATCGCCAGCACACCTGTGAACACGAAATACTGGAAAAAACACAGGAAAGATACGACAGTAAATACCTGAAGACGGGGTATTAGCCGCCAGCAGATGTTAACATTCAAACACACTAACATTTAACATTATAGCTTTAAGTATGCTAGTGTTAGCATTTAGCGTGACGAATATTAATTGAGAATTTTTAAAGTGGTATTCCAGAAAATTATTACTAAACTTCCACAAACTTCATACCATAGTTAGCATTAAATATTAAATATTCTTTGCACTTCACATCATAGTTAGTGGTGCTGATACACATTAATACAATTAATTAATACACTATGCTTTTTGCCATAATTAGTGGTAATTAACATACATCTTTTACACTTCGTACCATAATTAGTGGTATTAATATACATTCTTTATGCTTTATACCACAGTAAGTGGTAAATAATATACATTTTTTACACTTTGTACCATAGCTAATGGTAATGAATACATATTCTTTATACGTCGCACGATAGTTAGTGGTAAATTATCTACACTCTTTACACTTCGTACCATACTTAATGGTATTAAAATTTATTTTTTTCACTTCGTTCCATAGTTAGTGGCATGCACCATACAGTAGGTCAGCGCTGCAGGTACGGCAACTAAACTTTCCATTTTAATCTGCTGTTTTTGGAGGAGGGTTTTTCCAAGACAATGAATCTGTGTTGCCTTTTTGGACAGAAATCTGGGCATTTGTGACCATTTTACAAACAAAAACGCCAAATTTGCTTGAGTAAATGAAACTTAAATTATGAAAACACTTATATTTCTATCTTTTTTCTGTTTTTGTGGTTTTAGTGCTGCCTAAAACCTCTTTGGTGGGGAAACCAATAATTTGTCCGCCTGCCTGGTAAACACTAAACATTCTTTAATCTCAGTGCTGCAGTTTGTGACACAATCTTTCTGTTATTATATCGAAGCCTCCAAACCCTGCAGCCACCAGAGACATTATGGAACGGTAATGAACCAAGATAGTAACCTGACCTTTATGTGTGGAGTCGGTTTAGTGTCCCTTAACAAAACATTAAATGAAATATTGGACAAATCCCTGCATGAAAGGAATCAGATTAGACAGAAATTGCTTATATTTGAGCTAAAAAAAAAAGTCCATAACTCTTCTTTGTGCATCTAAAAACAGCCCTCATTTGCACACATGAGCTGGAGGGAATGTTTGTGATGTATAAATGCTCTAAAAATGTTCCCCCTTATTGAGCCCATCGATCTGCTGCATATTGTGAAACAGCATTATGGATATTTTCTTCGTCGTCGGAGGCGAAACCTCCCCGTGGGCTCAAGCAGATGCCAAGGATGTTTAATTCATCGCTTCGAGTAGGAAAAAAACCGACAACAGATGGACGGCCGGTCGAGTCGGTACCTCGGGGTAGAAGCAGATGTCCGGGATGGAGGCCGACTCGTTGAACGTCTGGTTCCTGAAGGTGCTGGACTTGTCGAAGTCGCACCACAGCTGCAGGAGATCAACACGGGGAGGATTAGTGCCGTTGTACACCGACAACGGGGCATAAAAATACAACCCAAATCCCTTCACATGCAAACATCCCATCAAGCCTTTAATCTCTTGAGATGATTGTGTGAGAAGTTTACAGCTTCTGCTCATGTTTGTGACCCCTTAAAGGAATAATCTGCAGCACTTTCTTCATTAATCTGGTCTGTGAGCGAAATATATCTGCAGTAATGTGACACAAAATAACCCTAGAATGATGTAAAATAACTAAATGGGGATGTAAAAAGACATAAAATTACCAAGATGTCACGCAAAGACCAAAATGAGACGTCAAATGAACTCATAAACATAAAATGACCAAAATATGACACAGAACAAGAACAAAATGATGTAAAATGACCAAAATATGACACAGAACAACCACAAAAGGATATAAAACAACCAAAATGAGACACCAAATGAACTCATAAAGACATAAAATGACCAAAGAACGGCAGAAAACAACCATAAAATGATGAAAAACGATCAAACTGGGATGGAAACTACCACAAAAGGATATAAAACAGCTAAAATGAGACGCCAAATGAACTCATAAAGACATAAAATGACCAAAGTACGACACAAAGCCACCACAAAAAGAAGCTAAATGATGTAAATTAACCAAACTGTGATGTAAAAGGAAGTTCTACCTTCATACTGTGAATATTTCAAAGTTCCAGGTCCATGAAGTCTGTAGAGGTGGGTCCAGATTTATCACTTTTTAATGGACTTTTTGGACCGATGACATAATCCTCATCGTTGTGAATTTCATATTTTAATGGGAAAAGGCTGCAGATGACTTAAAAGACTCAATGGTTCAGTTTTCAAGGTCAGGTAGAGATCATCATGTAGAAACCATCCATCACCTTTTCTGGTCTCACAAAGACACAGTGGGTGAAACCAAAGATCTCAGATTTGGACTCATCAGACCAAAGCACAGATTTCCACTAATGTCCATTCATTGTGTTTCTTGGCCCAAACAAATCTCGTCTGCTTGTTGCTTTTCCTTAGTAGTGGTTTCTTAGCAGCTATTTGACCATAAAGGCCTGACTGGTGCATGTGAGCCAGTTTCGTCGTAGTGCTTGATGATTTTTGTGACTGCACTTGGGAAAATATTCAAAGTTTTTGCAGTTTTTCCGGACTGACTGACCTTCAGTTCTTAAAGTAATGATGGACTGTTGTTTCTCTTTACTTAGCTGATTGGTTCTTGCCATAATATGGATTCTAACAGTTGTCAAATTGGGCTGTCAACTGTGTACCAACCTGACTTCTGACAACACAACTGATGGTCCCAACCCCATTAAGAAGGCAAGAAATTCCACAAATGAACCCTGACAAGGCACAGCTGTGAAGTAAAAACCATTTCAGGAGACTACCTCATGAAGCTCATCCAGAGAATGTCAATGTTTACAATGTAAACAGTCATGAAAATAAAGAAAAACCATTAAATGAGAAGGTGTGTCCAAAATGTTTGACTGGCCGTGTGTATATATATATATAATTCTGAAGGTTTAATGCATATCTGTCAGACATAAGAACCAACATCATAACTAGTATCAAATACATCAAGTTGAACCAAACCCGACTTTGAAAACTGAACCAATGAGTCTTTTAACTCCTCTGCAGCCTTTTCCCATTAAAATATGATTTTCACAACAATGAGAATTACATAATCGGTTTCTCTTAAGATTAATTCAAAGCCCGTTTTGTTGTGAAAGTCTGAAAGCTCGACCTCATCGACCCCTAATCTGCCCGATACTCGGCTCTGTTGTGCAGCGGGGCGCCGGCTCAAACACACAAATCATTACTTAACTAAAGCACAGAAAACAAGCTGCTAATTAGCTTCTGGTACTGCCAGGTCCCTGATTGCATCTCACAGAACAAATGATCCAACCAGAGGCCGCAGAGGGACGATAATCAATCAGAAACTGTGACCTGAAAGACGGTAACCTTCACAAAACTACACCTACTTACAGGGGAGGTCCTTTTTTCAGCTTATTTCACCTTTTTTTGTCAACAAATCTTAAAAAAAAAAAAAAAACAAGTACACTCACTCAAGTACTGTGCATAAGTTTAATTTTGAGGTAAAAACTAAATTCTGTGTTGAAGTTAATCCTGACTTCATCTTCATTCATGAGTTTAACACAAGTACAACATTTAAGTCAATGTCAAAAGTTGTTTATTTATGCGAAAATGCTGCAGATTATTCCTTTACAAACACACAAACATGAGTAGAAAGTCCAAAATTACACAAACAATATCCCAAATTACTCAGAGTTTGTCCAAAACGACTCAAAATGTTCTGAGGCTCAGAAATTATGGAAAAAGTCCATTAAAAAGTGCTAAATCTGGACCCACCTCTATGGACTTCAAGAACCTAGAATTCTGGCAATATTCACAATTTAATGGTAGAACTCTGATCATTGATAAAGTTACTGGAGATGAAGAATCAGATGGTTCTGAGGAGGTCTGGGGAGAACTTTTATCAGATTTTGTTAATTCTATCTTTTGACAACAACCCCATTAAAAATGAAACCCAATGGCTGTATCTCAATAAAGTGCTCAGAGTCTAAGAAAACTTCTCCTCTGTGTAATGAAGCTCCTTTTCCTAACAAAACCTATCAAAAGCCCTGCCATCAAACCGAATCTCTCTCCACCGATCCATAAACGGAACTCACGATATTGATCATGGCTGCCAGGAAGTTGATGAGGATGGAGACGAAGATGATGACGTTTCTGGCGGCGTACGTCTCGTTGATCCAGCAGCAGGCCTTCCTCAGCACCAGCGGCAGACACTTGTAGTCCTCCGCTGTCGTAACCAGGACCAGGCAGCAGTGGAGGACGATGAGGACCGAGAACTGGATCACCATGGTGACCATCCTGCAAGAAAGGTAAGAACTTCCTCATTGATACGTCAGATCATATCTGTGTTTTTGCTTCTTGGTGCAGGAGCTTCCTATGTTCTGTATAATTGTCAAATTTTCAGCGATATTGTCCTCACTTTCATGCCAGTGAGGCAAATTGAATTGAAAATTGAAAAAGGAGGAGATGTTATCTAAAAATTACAAGAATCAATATTATGAATTTCTTAAGAAAAAAAACATGAAACTGATGTGAGACTCTCGTAATAACTCGGCTACAGTTAATGTCTGCACATTGGGGAAAACAAACACAAGCTGCAGAACACTCTGCTGGTTTAATCTGAGCTAATTATCCAGAATATATGGAGTTTACTCAGTCAAGACTCATTGAGAAATTCAAATTAAACTTCTATTGTTGGAATAAAAATAACAAAGAACAATTTATTTTTTGCCCAGTAAAGTGGAAAAGACTCTATCTTTGAATGTGTGACGGCCAAGTTTTAAAACCTTTTAAAAGTTTAGTCTTCAGATGAAAATTTGACCTATTTTTTGTTTTTTGAAGATGTTTCACCTTCATCCAAGAGGCTTCTTCAAGTCTGACTCATGGGGAGTCTCGGGTGTTTATTCTGATCCCAAAATAATATTCCTCAAACTGTTCATGGCGCTAAAACTGTCCGGGGAAGATCTCAGGACTTCAAGATAAATGGTGTTGTAAACACAGAGTGAAAGAATCGCTAAAATACAGCAAGAAAACACACTGACTAGCCACAACAATGAAACTAGTGACAGGTTGAGTAGCATTGATTGTCTCCTGGCAGTAGTTGGTAGATATGCAGTGGAAAGCTCTTAATGTCGACGGTTTGGAAGCAGGAAAAATGGGAAAACCCAAGAAGCTTTGACAAGAGAAGCTCTAAAACAGGAGACGTTGTGTGATGTTCTCAGTGGGCATTAGCTACCAAACATGGTCCAGCTTTTCATTAACGTGGCAAATATTGATTGTGTAAAATCTGGGGTCAAAGGTCACGTTAGTTTTTGAGCTAAAGTTCTTAAAGAATGTGGAGTCTTGTCCATATTTGCGTCATTTTCTTCCACCAATCTGTGACCAATGTTTGAAGCCATAACTTGAGAAATAATGTAGCTGGAGTCCTGGAATTTTATAGGTTCATTGATATGTACACCTGGTGTTCAATGGTACAATCCTGCTCTGATAGAATAATACAAACCAGCTATAAGATGCAAATTTGGTAAAAAAAAATAAAAAATAAAAACGTTTCTGTTTCTGATAATCCACCAACCATAAAACCTTCATTTTCATCCTAAAAGGCAGATTTCCCCCCCTGTCATTGGCACCAATAGAAGCTTTAAAAATCTAGAGTATAGTGCCCATCAGAGGTACTTTATTTTTTCATTTCTGGCCCATATTTGAACAATCATTGAGCAGGTGTGTCCCATCTGGAAGAGTTCTATACTGTTGTTACTGGGTCAAAAGAAAAATCCTGGTTTTCCAACTCATAGTGCTTCAACCAGATTTGAGGGAGAGTGGTACCCTAAGTGTTAAGAGTTGGTTCGCCTGTTTGGTTCGATCCAACAGAAAAACTACAAACTTTAATAATGGCTCGATCACCACTGGAAAGACCAACACTGGACGTCGGAACTGGTCCATGGAGCGATAGAAGAAGGGAATGATTCATCTTTTACCTGCTAAGAGATGGCAGCAGGATGGGAGGGAAGTTGAGTCAGAGAAGGCAGTTTGATGCTCTGGATGATGTTTTACTGGGAAGCTTTGGTTGCTGCATTGGTTCTATAAAGACAGTGACCTGTCTCTGCAGAATAATGCTTCCTGCTACACAGCAAACCCAAATATCAGTCTGGTAGACAGTTTGTGAGATGTGGAAAAGCTATTAGATCCAGGGTTCCTGGATTTAAACATTTTAGTGCCTGAAACCACAGAACACCTGAAAAGATCTGAGGAGTCCAACACAGTTTTAGGGAACTGGATGAAAGGAAGTCAAGCCTTTGGAGGCAGTTTGGTGCTTTAGACGAGGTTCTGCTCAGAAATCTTGGTTCCTGCATAATGTGGACCATAATTTCTGCAGGATAGCGCTTTCTGCTACATGCAAACATCCAAATTCTTCAGATATAAGTCTGATAGATTGTTTGTGGGACTTGAAAAAACCCAGTTCGATCCAGGATTGCAATATTTAAATGATCTGCTGCTAACATTTTGGTGTGTGAAACCACAGAACACCTTAAAAGGTCTGTGGAGTCCAATATAGTTTCAGGCTACAGGATGGAAAGAAGTTGAGCTGATGGATTCAGCTTGATACTCTGGATGATGTTCTGCTGGGAAACATTGGTTCCTCCATTCTTGTGGTCCATAATTTCTACAGGATAGCACCTCCTGCTACATGCAAACATCCAAATTTCCCAGATATCAGTCTGATAGAGTGTTTGCTGGAAGAGCAAGTTCGATCCATGGAGGCCAAACCTTGCAATTTCCAGGATTTTAAGGATCTACTGCAAATTTTGTGGTAACCTTCAGAGATCTGTCGAGTCCAGCACATATTAGCTGGTTTTATTGTTAATGAGTTAATGAGTATTTGCGGTGAATCAATGACGAAAATGTTAATGTCAGAATCTATGATCCGCGATTTACTTCCTGTGTTTATTCGTGCAAGTTAGCGTGGAGTCTAAAGTGCTCTGAAGGGGTTAATAACTGCTATTGTTGATCTGGAGGGTACGTCCAAGATGCATCAGATTGTCCTTCTCAGAACGTTGTCAAACCACAATAAACTGATGGCGATATTAGCATGAATACATTAAGCAGGATTAAGGTTAACTTCATGAACAAACAAATCTTTTAAAATACTAAAAAGTACTCCATTTATCCAAGCCAGAAGGTGTAAAACAGAAATAATTGTCTGTTTTGGAGTCCCACATACATCAGGCAGCAGGTTTTAATGTTGTGGCTGATTAGCAAAACCTAGAAACACCTTCCATTCATCAGCTTCCTGTCCACTTGGTCGACTCTCTTACCTGGCGGAGGGCAGCAGGCTCTGGATGGTTGTGATGAAGATGAGCACGATGAAGGCGCAAACCAGGTTGGACTTGAACACCTCGTCCCTCATCTGGGAGTACTGCGCCGGGACAGGAAGAAGAAGAAGAAGACGGAGGAAGAGGAGGTGAGGGGGAAGACGGAGAAACAGGTTTTCAGACAGACGGACTGAAGACTGAACACGGGGAAAAGCAAACACGAGGCCAGAGCAGAGCGACATGCAAACGATTCAAACCACAAGCGTTAGAGAGAGACAGGAGCCGGCGGGTTTCAGCAGAGGGGTCCTGGGGAAGGAGCGAAGCCGTTAGCCGCTACTAGCTGTTAGAAGCTAGCTGATAGCCGTTAGCTTTGGATCCAAGCTGGAGAGCGCTGTGTCAAAGCTAACTAAAATTTAGTTTGGAAAATATCAACACTGACAACTTTTACTGGCAGGAAAAGGTGCAAAAATGCTCAATTTGACCTTAAAATGATACTAGTTTTATGGTATTATTGCTTAAATTTGGCTCCATACAGCCACTTTAGGGGTAAATTCATTCATCTTGTCAATGTTAGCATCTAAGAGAAGGGCTTAAATCAATGTAAGATGCTCAGAAATTGCCAAAATGAAAGAACGGCGTTGGATATTTCCTCCTCCGTTGCATATAAAGTGTCTTTTGTTGTGTATTTTCATGGTCTCAGGGGGTTTTTATTGGCATCTAAGGAGGGAGCTGTTTGAGGTTTAGATTTAGCGTCGACTTTCCGCCCATTCGTCGACCCCGTCGCCGCCCCGTCCTGGCTCTGTCTCTTTCCCAAAGGGTGCTGGGAAATTAGCAAGAGGATGCTTAACGTTTCGTCACAACTTTGGCAACAAAAAAACAAAACAAAAACAAAAAAGAAATAAATGGATGAATAAATAAAGATGAGGGAGGCCAACAGCAAATCACTGCACATTTACCGAAGGAGTTAAGAGGGGGGAAAAAACCGACAAAAAAGAACCAAAGCAAAAAGGTTCTGGGGAAAAGTCTTGAAGATGGGAATCGAACACAAACGCCAATGTGAGGATCAACTCAGAGGTCAAAAGAAAAAAGGGATTTAAAGCTACAGAGGAGCTCCGCACCCACCGGAGAGAAGAAAGAGTCAGACGCTTTATTCTAATTACGACTTCCATGTCTCGTAATTATGACTTAAGGTCTCATAATTAGCCCGGGATGAACTGCAGACGTTGAGTAATCAGTCAAACCGCCGCGATGGGCTGTTTCACTGGAATTTGTTGCTATAGAAACGGCATGTGGTGTCAAAACAAAAACTGCAGATGTAAATTAAAGCCATTTGTACTTTTTATTAAAGCGAAACCTGAAATAACCGAAGAAAAAAAAAGGCAAAAAAAAGGCGTCAAACCTCCATTTTTGGTCTTCAAAGGTAGTTTCACCTGATATTTTCTCGACGACACGGTATTTTTAGAACTGTGATAACAATTTGCAGTTTAGCTTTTAACAATCCATCAATAATGAGCTCCAGTTTTTAATAATAACAGTATTCAACTCAGCAGAAATTAACTGTAATTACTGTCATTTATCTAAGAGAAATAGAAAATATTTCAGGGTAACAGTCACATAATTATGACGTTAAGTGATAATTACAGGATGTGGAAGTCATAATGTTGAAAAAACTTCTTCTAAAGGCCTTTTTTCTCCCAATGGATGCAGTGAACGACTATAAAAAAAAGAAAAAAGGGAAAAGAAAAGTTTTATCCACAAGACTGTTTGGTCATGAGTAAACTGAAGGAGGTTCTGCATTCAACAAATCTCCCTGTTCTGTTCTCATTAAAGCTGATTTAGATTTTTCCCATAAAACATGAGTCATAGTCTGGTTGGCTTAATACCAGAGCAGAATATTTGTCGTGAATCAGTGGAAAAAACTTAATTTCATTGAGAAAAAGAGGTAAAATCTACTTTTATTCATGCAGGTCAGCGTAGAGTCCGAAATGTGCCAACAGAATAATTAGAGACATCGAATTTCAACTAATTAATAATGCAATAATAACTTTAATTATTAATCTGGATTCTAAGTCTAAAGTGCATCTCATTGTCCTTCTCAGAATATTGATTTATTACTTTCTCAATCTGATTGTTTTTGATGTTGTATGAATAAATTTGGTGCAAATTTGCAAAAATAAGGATGAATTTTTAATAAACACCCAGAAACCGTTTGGAGTTTAGTGAAATCACATAATCTGCTGTCCAAAGTATAGAATTCAACTCTCTTTAAGTTAAAATAATTGCAAAATTGACCGAAATACAAACACTGCAAAGCTTTTAATGCTAAACAGGTACTAGTTTATTAACTGAGGATTTTAAAAAGCATCCATAGTTACTAACACTACAAACCGATTGTTTTGGATGCTGTATGAATAAATTTGGTGCAAAATTTGCAAAAACAAAGATTCATTTTTTGTCTTTAACCAAAATTAATCCTGAACAGCAGGTTATCTTTTAAAAAATTAAACATTGCACCATTTTTTGAGCCAGAAACTGCAAAATTAGAACGATTTTTTCAGGTATCTTACCGTCCTCGAATAGTTTGTCCTGAAAAATAAGCAAATCTAAACTAAAAATTGCTTTTGTTGTTGCACTGCAGGCAGTGTTTACACAAAGGTGGGAATAAATTTAAAAATTAACAGTAAAATATCTACGGTATGTAGTTATATTTTGGTAACATCTGATAGAAAAATGTTGATCCCAGATTTCTTTTTATTAAATAATCAAAGAAATTCAATTTGTTTTCCTGAATTGAGTTAAATACCAAAATTGCAAAGCTTTTCATGCTAAAAATGTATTAATTTATTAACCGAAGATTTTAAAAAAGTGTCCATAATTACTGCCACTACAAAGCAATTGTTTTTGATGTTGTATTAATAAATTTGGTGCTAAATTTGCAAAGTTAAGGATTCATTTTGTTGTCTTTAACCACGAATCCCAAAGCTTTTAATGCTGAAAATGTATTAGTGTATTAACAGATGATTTTAAAAAGTGTCCATAATTACTGCAAAGGCACATTTCAGACACAAGTACTGAGCGAAAAGAAAACCCCTATTTTCCCGAGAATGCAACAAGTTTAAAGTTACGGTGACTCATGTAAAGAACAAAGATTTTTTATTTAAAAGGTGCCTTTAGCTTACTCATGACAGGACAAAAAAATAAAACTAAATGAGAAGAATACTGGTTGTTGTTTTGCGTCTGAGAGTCTTGATCTAAGGAGTACATATGAGGAGGGAGAGAGAGAGAAACCAAACAGTTGTTCTGTCTAAAACTCCAGCTACCTTCTCTTCCAGGCTGGAGTCTTTAAACATCAGTGAGAAAGGCTTGATATGCTCTCTTCTCAACTTATCGCCACTCCGTAAGTCGATGGCGCTCTCTATTCGCTTGTTAATTTCCTCAGGACCAGAGTGGACATGCAAAGCTTGTGCGAGATGGTTTGGAAGCAGATTTATCGAATTTCTCGTTAGGGCAGCCAGAGTCTAGAGGGAAAGCACATGCACATAGAATGAACCTGCTTGTCCCCCGTTTGTTTGTGTTTGTTTTGTTTGTTTCATTCAAGTTACAAATGAAAAAGAAAAGACACACAATTACGTTCGTTACATACATACACAACAACAACAAAAATAAAGAAATATAATCAAGGAAAAGGGAAGATCAAAATGCAACATTCGCCGTCATGCATCTCCCAGTCAGTCTCTCTGCGGATGTTAGTGGCAACAAACCAAGCTGCGATTTAATGAAAACATGGCAAACGGGTGGAGGTTGAAACTTAGAGGGCGTGAAATGGACGAAGAGTTCAGCTGCAAAAATCTATTTTAACCTACACATTTGACCGAGACTACAAACGCAACTTAATCTTACACAACCGTATTATTGTGCATTTAGCTAGAAGTAACGCAAGTTAATGCATGGAGATAAACAATGCTTTGACATTTACTTCAGTTTGTCCAAAGTGAATTAAAAATAGTCAAAAATGGTTGAATCTTCTTCAAACTGCATCAGATCTTCCCAGAATGACTCCTAATGTGTCCAGAGTTCCTAACATCTGTCCAAAATGCCTCAAAGCTTTTCCAGAGTGACTTGAACCTTGGCCAGAATGACAACTACTTGTTAAAAATGTCTCAGAAATGATCTGAAAAGACTCAGTTTCATCCAAAGTCTCTTCAAAAATGTGTCCAGATGATTCCAAACCTGCCTTAGATCAGTTAAACATTTTCTAAAGTTACAATAAAATGGTCCAGAATGGCTCCAAACCTTTCCAGTCCATGTTAGAACCAACTGTGATCATCAGTATTATGGGATGTATCCTTGTGATCATCAGTATTATGGGATGTATCCTAGTGATCATCAGTATTATGGGATGTATCCTAGTGTGAACAGTTTAGAGTCCTCGAAACAATCATTGGTTTCCTGGATGTGTTTCTGTTTTCTGATAATTCACCAGAGAAAACTTTAAAAGGTGATTGTGGGTAAACTTTAATGTTGGTAGGTGGTTGGTCACAACTATTAGAGATGATGGAAGAAGCATTTTAACAAAAAAAAAAAAGATACCAGAATCTTTTTCTACATATGAAAAATCATTTTCTTCTTAATTTCTGTCCGTCTGACTGTCTGTTTGTCTGTCTGTCTGTCTTTTAGGAACATTACTCAAAAATGATGACAGGAAGATATGCTAGAACTCTTTGGTCAAGGTTAGATAATGTCCATTCTGACGTGACTAATCAGACTAATTGTCTCCATATTGGTCTGTAATCTAAATCTGACCTTCTCCCAACTACAATAGAAACCTGAAGATCAGAGAGAATCCTCAGAACTGGTGCTGGTACTGCTGCATGTACTGCTGCTCTGTTGGTGTCACTGCAGGGAAGCTCAGAAATGACTCAAGGACCAAGTGATTAGATTCTGGCAGTGATGCACCTTATAGTCTGGATCCACGGATTTGTTAAAGATTTCTGTATCATTGCCAGATAGCATCATGGCATCACTGTAACCATGACAACAAGTGAACACTACATCAGCTGCCTGCTGACGATCACATGATTGTGATCCTACTACAAATCCACTGCTGAGGACTTATCAGGACTTATCCATCAGAAATGATCCAAGGAACAACTGATTAAATTGTGGGGGTGTTTCTGAGTCCCATCAATTCCCGCCGCCTGCTACATGTTTAGGTCACATGATTCAGTGTCTGTACATAACGTACACATGCAGAACACATGCCTGCGCTCAGCGCAGGTCATTTTTTATTAAAGATTTCATCCGTTGGAAATCATACAAGGACTGAGCAGCCTTGGCGGAGTACTGCGCTCTCTGAGTGCTTTTCTTGTTTTTTTGAGGTAATGTCTTTGTGCATTTCAGGATATTAGTGGGCATAATTGCTGAAAATTAATCTACACCAATAACTTTATTTAATGCATTTTTTTGTACTTCAAGTCATTACAGCAAATGTTTTTCTTTCTGTAATTGTTGCATCGTGGCGTCAGTTGCTTTTGGCTCCTAGAAAACGACGGTGTCAACAACGTCCGACTCGTTAAGATGTGAAAGTTTCCAAAGATTTAAAGCTTCAAAAGACTCAAATTTCTTTAAAAAAAACAACAACAAAAAAAAAAAACAGAGAACATAAAGGTGGATTGCAAACTGAGTTTGGTTGTTGAAAGCAGCACACACACCTGAAGAGAAAACTGGATAAATTACATTTTATCTGTTTGCTTCTCTCTTGCTCCCTTAAACTGCATTTTAATACAACTGAACTCACAACGAAGCTCTTTATTTATTTCATTTATAGAGTTTTCTGCTTCTGTTGTCAGAGGATGAAGCATTATTAGCGCTGTGCACCAATAAAATCCTGATTTTTACAACTAAAAACTCTCCAATGGTGTCATAATTTCAGATCATCAATAACTCAAAAAATGCTGCATTTCTGACAATTCCTTATGGAGGAATGAGCAGCCTTGGAGGAGTACTGAGCTCTCTGAGGGCTTTTCTAGCTATTATTGTTATTATAACCTTGAAAATGTTCCCAGTCGAATTTAAAATGCAGCAAAGCCTACGAGACTTAAATATGCGCCGTTGTAAAAGGTAATTGAGCGACGCCAGGTTCTTTCTTTTCGAGGGTCTCCTCAGGATTTAATTTTCTACTTCACCACCTCCCATCTCATTTCACTCTGCAGAACAAGTTTAAACCGAAGGCCACAACCTTCCTCTGCCTTTTCTTCAAGCCTTTATACGACGTTTTCACAAAGACAGTCCAACAAACTACGTATTAAAGCGACTAAACGATGTTTTTAGTGGAATTTAGTTGAGATTATTTCAGTCTAAAGACCTAAATCTGGCTGCAAATAGACAAATCCAAGACTTTCAAAATAAAAGCTTCAATATCTTCAGTGTTTTTTTGAATTTTGCACATTTAGTCATTCAGTTAACCGTTCAGTTATGGGTTGTTTTTTGCTATCTAACTTCCCAGCATAAAATACAGATAAAAACAAATCACTCATGCACTCATTTATAGTCTCTTCATACAAAAACTGGCCTGAACCTCCCATTACAAAGACAATTTACAACCTGTCTGCAGATAAATCGTATAATTTGTCACTTGGCTTCCTTCCTTTTATTAAATTTAATTACAATAAAAAAATGCTCCGTCACGTGGATCTGGAAAACAGCCACTGAAAAGCAAACAAGAAATCACCAGCAAATATCTTCTGAGAACAGAGAAGCCAATAAACTGTGTTAAAACAGAAATAATGTCTGAGATGAACAAGATAAAGTGGGTCATTACAGCATCCCAAAATGGTCTACAGATGTAGTTTCAGATGGCAACGTTGTGAGCGGGAACGGATTGTTTGTTTGGACCAAGACTAGTTTCCATTTTCAGATTTGTAATGTTTTAATTTTCTACTTTTTTGCTTCAGTTTTAAAATGTAGAAATAAATTAGAATCCTACTTTTAGTTTTTATTTGCTATTTGGGACCCAAAGCTAAGTTCTGAAAAATAGTTTGGAGGTATTTGGAGAATTTTACATGTTTTCATGTCATTTAGACTCATTGGTAGGAAACAGAACCTGGTGTTCATAGAGGTCTAGATGTTCATAGAGGTCTAGATGTTGGTGTTCATAGAGGTCTAGATGTTCATAGGGGTCTAGATGTTGGTGTTCATAGAGGTCTAGATGTTCATAGGGGTCTAGATGTTCATAGAGGTCTAGATGTTCATAGAGGTCTAGATGTTGGTGTTCATAGAGGTCTAGATGTTGGTGTTCATAGGGGTGTAGATGTTGGTGTTCATAGAGGTCTAGATGTTGGTGTTCATAGGGGTCTAGATGTTCATAGAGGTCTAGATGTACATAGAGGTCTAGATGTTGGTGTTCATAGAGGTCTAGATGTTGGTGTTCATAGGGGTGTAGATGTTGGTGTTCATAGAGGTCTAGATGTTGGTGTTCATAGGGGTCTAGATGTTCATAGAGGTCTAGATGTTCATAGAGGTCTAGATGTTGGTGTTCATAGGGGTCTAGATGTTCATAGAGGTCTAGATGTTGGAGTTCATAGAGGTCTAGATGTTCATAGAGGTCTAAATGTTCATAGAGGTCTAGATGTTCATAGAGGTCTAAATGTTCATAGAGGTCTAGATGTTGGTGTTCATAGAGGTCTAGATGTTGGAGTTCATAGAGGTCTAGATGTTGGTGTTCATAGAGGTCTAGATGTTGGAGTTCATAGAGGTCTAGATGTTGGTGTTTTGACTTGAAATCTGTCCAAAATAACTCAACATTTAGACAAAATGACTCAGAATTTGTCCAAGACGACTTTAAATCTGTGCAAAAGAATAAGAATTTGTCAAAAAAAAACGAGACTTAAATGTGTCCAAAGTAACTTAAAACTGTCCAAAATGATAAACGTAATAATTATTGGACCACAGAAATGGGGAAAGGGGAAGACTGAAGACTGGGGAAGACTGATGGCCTGATGAATGGATGCCGTTCATAGAGTTCTGATATCAGGCCTTGAAGACATGGCTGATCACTTTGAGTTAATTATTATTCTGAGCTTTTATTCAGTAGATTAGAATGTTTTGAAGAACACAGTCGCAAACACAATCTAGTACATAATGGAGAATAATTATCTGACATTATTACTAAGTACAAAATGTTCAATTCAGGCTGGTCTAGTGTCTCCATAAAGTTCCTCTAAGTGTTTATCTATGGATGGATCCATGTTTCCACTAAAATACAGTCTTTGGTTGACATTTCACCAACTTTTGAGGCTCTAACATCAGTAGAATCTGATGTGGGGAAAGTTTGACCAGACAAGGTTCCAGTTTCTGACTATTATGATTTTCAAACCAAAGTTTGAAAAGGTTTCTTTATTTCTACATTTTGAAGGACCAATATTTAAAAATCTGTTCTGTGCTGGATACATATGATCATTTGGGTCTACTGTGAACTATTCTGTCTTTGTCCTCTCCACATTTCATGGCCATTTTATTTCCAATAAACTTCACAACTACAGTCATTAATTATCTCTAGAAAGCTCCAATCAGATCCGTATTAGTGTCTAATGATGCCGGTTACAATGAGAATGAACCCAACAGGTAACAGAAAAGAATCCAGGGAGCAGGATTCATGTGAGAACAGTGGTTCCTTCGAGCGCTGAAAATGAACTTCTAATGATCCATCTGAGTGTGATTTATTCCATCTGATGAGGTGAGACGGTGGACTTGGTGGGAGATAAATTGAATTCTTCAACGTTTCCATCATCACATCACTCTACCAATCTGTTTTAATGGTCTCTGACATTTTAAAGGGTAATTTATCCGAAGTTTCCAGGTGGCCACTCGGATTCGTCGCTAATGGTGGAGCGCTAACAGCTGCAGAAAATTATCCTTACATATGACCTTTATTACTTTTACTTTGAGTCCTTCTCTTCAGTTAGACTGACGTCTCCACTGGAGAGTCCACTCGTTGAGGAAGAAAAACACTTACGTGAAGTTGTTGTTGAGCTGCGAAGCCTCTCAAAGGCTCACTTTCACATTTCTTCACTTCGAGGTTCACTTCCTGTTTTCTAGGAACAGTCATGGTTTGATCCTGTAGTTTTATTTTTTACCAGGATTATGATGTTTCATGAACATTAATAATCTTTTTTAGGAGTTTATTATAATGTTTGTATCAATTCAGGTACTGTTGTTGTTCCACTGTCTCAGATTTTGGGACACAAAACCAAGTTCTGCAAATAATTCTGGCAGAATTTTGAAAATTTTACATGTTGTCAAACCTGTGATTTTTTTTGTATTTACATTCGCAAAGCTACGTCTTAGCTGTAAAACCACTTTAAATCATTAATATTTCCACAAACAAAACTCCAACAGCCATGAAATCATGGAAGAGAAACAGACAGAATTATTTAATGGATCCAGCAGAAGACAAACTTTTAATTATTGGTCCTTGAAAATAGAACAAAGTCCAAAATTTTATAAACAATGTTGGTATTGTGTCTCCATGAAGTTCCTGTAAGTGTATATCTATGGATGGATCCATATTTCTACCAAAATACAGTCTTTGGTCGACATTTCACCAACTTTTGAGGCTCTAACATCAGTAGAATCTGATGTGTTAAAGTTTGACCAGACAAGGTTCCAGTTTTTAAATGTTTAGACTAAATGTTGATGTGGACTCATTGGTAGGAACCAGAACCTGGTGTTCATAGAGGTCTAGATGTTGGTGTTCATAGAAGTCTAGATGTTGGTGTTCATAGAGGTCTAGGTGTTGGTGTTCATAGAGGTCTAGATGTTGCTATTTTGACCTGAAATCTGTTCAAAATAACTCAAAATGTATAGAAAATGATTTAGAAATTGTCTAAGATGGCTTTAAATCTGTGCAAAATGAAAAATAATTTGTTGAAAAATGGATAAATTCTGTCCAAAGTAACTTAAAACTGTCCAAAATGACAATAGTGAATAATTATTGGCCCTTAAAAATGAAGAACAAAGTGCAAACTCTTCCAACCAAGGATGGTAAAGTGTCTCCATAAAGATGTTTTTAAGGACCAACAGTTGAACAATTGTCCTCTACTGGATCCATTCAATCATTTAGATCTGATGAAACTATTTTGTCTGTCACTTTGTTTAATATACTGACTGAATTTTTTCACTTTGTTAATAGGTAATGGAATGTAGGAAAGACAAGTAAAGACACTTACTGATGAGAACGAATATTAGATAAATTCTTAACACTAAGAAATGAACATGTACTGAATTGAAAAGCAGATTAGAGTCTCTGGAACGTAAACCAGAGAACGGAAACGTCTTGTCTGCCTGTTAAATACTAAACGTGGATTCAGTCTGTGAAGATAAATAATGGCGCTGAACTGAACTTGAACTCTCCTGCATTTAAATAAAACGCTTCGGCCTGCTTGTCACATAATTAACATATCAGCAGCCGCCACACAAGGCACACCGGCTTCATTAGAATAAAGACAATTAGGAGACGTTTGGTGCAATCAGTCGGGCATCAAACACTTGAAATGGAAGCGTTTCAGGGTCGCGTTGTGGCGTCGACACGTTGAACTTCATTATCAGCGCCTTTCAGGAGAATCTCGGCTCATTTTGTGGAGAATAAAGTGACGTTTATCAGGTCAATGCTGCTGACTTTAGGGTAGAAATTCAAATTTATGGGCATTTCTATGCATTGCAGTCAAATTAAAAAGCTTTTCAACATAATATGATCATACTAGATGTCAAAAACTGCAGTGTTGGTGCAGAAATCCACATACACTTACATGTAAAAGCGTCACAAAAGTACATAACCTGCATCTTTAATCTTTTTACTAGTTAGCCACCAAATGAAACAATCTCGAGCTACAATTAGAAGCTAATAGCTAAAAATATTAACCAAAGATTAGATTATTGGACTATGAAAATTGACGATGTAAAACAAGTTTTACACCTAATTTTGACAAAAAAAAAAAAAAAAAAATGTACTTTAATGTTTATCTTTCCAAATCTGTAGTTTTCGCTACGGTTAGAAGGAATTTAAAGGGATTATTTTGTTGTAGCCCTGTTTAGTGCAAATTAAATGACAGTCCTAAACACTACAAAGATAATTTAATCCACCATGACTGTACAACTCCTGGTTTTAGTTCTGCTCTAAATGGGCAGAAATATGCTGGACAACTTTAGAGTAACTTAGATCAAGATTTGACTTATTTTGGACGCAATTTGAGTCATATTGATTAAATTTCAAGTAATTTTGGTCAAAATTTGAATAATTTTGGTAAATTCAAGACATTCTGGTCAAAATGTGAATTATTTTGCACAAAACTTCATTGATTTTGATTTAATTTTCAAACTATATTGATCAACATCGGAGACTTTTTGGAGAAATTCTGAGACATTTTAAACATTTGGACAAGTGTAGTAACACATTGTACAACTTTTGAGATATTTTCATCAAACTTTGAGCCATTTTGTGTAAAACTGGAGTCATTGTGCATAAATTCTGAATCCTTTCGGACAAAATTTGGGTAATTTTGGTAAATTCAAGACATTCTGGTCAAAATGGGAGTTATTTTGTACGAATTTTGAGGTATTTTGGTTCAATTTTGTAGCTTTAAATACTGCTGGCCCCACCCCCTTCAGGAAGAAGACTCTCTGCATTTCTGATTAACAGGAAAACAATCGATTACGGCAACTAACACAGATGCAAATTACTTCTAACTTTCCTCTTGGATCGGTTATTTTACATGGAAATATCCCATTTTTAACTCTTTTTGGTTTGTCAGACGACGTTATAAAATCAGCATCAAGTCTCAAGTTTTTACAACTCTTTTTGATAAATTCTTCAAAAATCCAAACATTTACTTAATAATCTATAAAAAAAAAATCTGTCATTTTCTTGACCGTTTCAAGGCATTTGCAGGGATGACTTTATCACAAACAAAGAGACACTCTTTCAGGATAATTCTGGTGTTTTTTTAAGCTAAATTTCCATCTTTTGGGTCTAAATAATTAGTTGCAGCTCTGTTCTGCTGGGAAACATCAGGTTCTACCTTCATGAGGATGGTACTTTGATGAGTACCATCGAACTAAATGTCATTCCAGACTAAAACCAAGACGAAAAGCACTGCAACACCAAAGAAACACCTCAAGAACAACTCGAAGAACATGAGCCTGAAGTGTTGACCTGATCTCCAAACGTCAAAGATCTATGAAGAATCTATGGAGTTCCAACCCCAGAACCAACAGAACCCAAAGGATCCAGTGTGGAACAACAGGTCAGAACATGCATGATACCAAGTTGGTGGTTTTAATGATGTGTCTGATTGGTGTAAAGTTGGATGGATGCCAGATTTGTGCATCTTTCGTGACTTTCACAACTTTATGACTTCCTCCAACCATGAAGACAAAGTGCTGAGACAGTTCTGACTCATTAATCAGCTTCTTGCAGGTTCATCAGTGATGCTGATGTTGAAGTATCAGCTTCGTACTGCAGATTTCAGGTCGATGAAGGGAAACAGTCCAGCTGACACATTATAAATGAGGTCAAGTCGGGCTTTCAGGAATAATTTGGCATTTTGGGAAACACATTTTTCACCTTTTGGCTGATAAATGAGATGAATACAACAGTCATATCTGCGGATATGTTATACCTTCTGTCAAAGCATCAAGCAAGAAAGTGGACAAAGATAAGCTCCAGTAATAAAACACTACAAAATCTTTTAAGATTTCCTTGAGAAAACTTCACTGTAACTCTTTATCTTGGCATATGCAGCACAGAGAAGCTCCTAAAGTCCGGTTCATCAAATTAATTTTTGGAAACATTTGATAGAAAATCACCGACTTGAAGCAGAATGAAAGAAAAACTGCTGATAAACTTCCACTACTGATAATTCATCATCGGTATCTGAGGATGGATTCTTTTTCCGCCTCTTCAGAGAAGCGACTAGAATCAAACATGAAAGCTTCTCCCTGTGAAGAAAAACTTTAAACATCTTGAACCTTTTGACCACTTTACATCCCTGAAAGATTTCCACCGTAAGCAGCTTCAAAGTCACAGAAAAACTGCGTTTTCCTGACTGAAGTGAAAGCTGAGTATCTATTATACATCCCTGTCTTCTCAGAGGTCTGATGGAACGAGATGAAACTTTCATCAAGCAGAACATTCAAACCCACAGTGACGTTTTTTACAGGAACTCTGCTCGCTGTTCTGTTCTTTAAATTCAGTCCAACACGTCTGCTGTCCAAGGAAATCTGACATCTCCGCTTTAAATAAAAGCATGTTTTTACAAGGAGCCTCTCCGGGAAATAGCGGGATCAAAGAAAATAAAAATCCACTTCAGAAATGAGGATCTAATACTTCTTAGAGAACATTACAACCTCAGAGAGAAGCTCAGCCTTTTCTGTCAAGCACCTTTAGAGATCGTGATGTTTCTGCACCGCTTCAGATTTAGAGATTTGGAGTTTACTAATTTGTTGTTTGGGACCCAAAACTAATTTCAGTCTAATATTTTTGACTGAATTTTGAGCGTTTCATGTTATTTTAGACTTAAGAATTTTAATATTTTCCCCCTCACAACTTTGTCTTGTTTTCAATATCTCCAGATATAAAACTACAGACATGAAATGTGGTGAGAACACAGACAGAATAGTTTATAGTCGACTAAAATGATCAAATGGATCCAGCAGAGGACAAATTTTTAACTATCGGCCATTGAAAATGGAAGAAAGTGGAACATTTTCAATTAGAGTTGGTATAGTGTCTCCATGAAGTTCCTGTAAGTGTTTATCTATGGATGGATCCATATTTCTACTAAAATACAGTCTTTGGTTGACATTTCACCAACTTCTGAGGCTCTAAAATCAGTAGAATCTGATTTGTTATTGTTTGACCAGACAAGGTTCCAGTTTTTAGATGTTTAAACTAAATGTTGATGTGGACTCATTGGTAGGAACCAGAACCTGGAGTTCATAGAGGTCTAGATTTTGGTGTTCATAGAGGTCTAGATGTTGGTGTCCATAGAGGTCTAGATTTTGGTGTTCATAGAGGTCTAGATGTTGGTGTTCATAGAGGTCTAGATGTTCATAGAGGTCTAGATGTTGGAGTTCACAGAGGTCCAGATGTTCATAGAGGTCTAGATGTTGGTGTTCATAGAGGTCTAGATGTTGGTGTTCATAGAGGTCTAGATGTTGGTGTTCATAGAGGTCTAGATGTTGGTGTTCATAGAGGTCTAGATGTTCATAGAGGTCTAGATGTTGGTGTTCATAGAGGTCTAGATGTTCATAGAGGTCTAGATGTTGGTGTTCATAGAGGTCTAGATGTTCATAGAGGTCTAGATGTTGGTGTTCATAGAGGTCTAGATGTTCATAGAGGTCTAGATGTTGGTGTTCATAGAGGTCCAGATGTTGGAGATAAATGTGTAGAGTTAGAAGCTGCGTCATGTTAAAATTCAACAACATATGAGGCAGATTATTAAATATACAGGCAGGAACTTCCCGGTGCACTAAAACCACTTTGTTGTGAAACGTGGCACTTCTTTCCATTTTTGAAGCCAATAATTAAACAAAATGAAGTGAAACATATGAGGTTTACTTAAATGAACTTTCTGGGACAGCAATGCTACTTTTGTTAGAAATTTTGCACTATTTTCAAGACCCAATAATTAAAAATTTGCCTCCTGAAACTATTCTGTCTGTTTTCACCAAATTTCATGGCTGTGATGTGAAACCAGATATTGAACCTCTTTAATGGTTTCTCACGTTTCTTTTGAGGCAGAAAAGATAAAAAGTCCTAAAACACATGAAACCTGGCTGAGATTCTCAGCCTCAGCCTTTGCCTCGTGGTCAGTGCGATGAGACGCAATGCCGTGATTGTTGTGGCGTCTCTAAAGGCCACATGCTTCCATCTCTGGCATTTCCCGTCTTTCTAGCGGTTGGCCGTAAGCGGTTACATGTATGATACATATTAATAACAGGACTCGTTGGCCCGCTGGAAATGCCAACGTATGATGCCAGGGAAAGGCCAAGTGGAGGTGGGGTGAGCTTCGACAGTGCCAACACAAAGCGTAATGTCAGAGGATTTCCATGCGCTGGACGCCTCACATGTCCTGCAGTGTGACAGATTAACTCAAAGTGTAATTCACTGTCTTGTTTGGACGTGGTGCAGGCGGTTATGTAAAACCACCAACAGGCTTCAGGGCAAAACACGGATCTGGAGCGACGCTGCAGCACAAACAGGAGTATCTGGACAAACACCGGACAGAAGAGGTTTGGTTTGTAGCTAAAGGGAAACTCAACGATAATCAGAATATTTCTATCATGCAACAAGTTAACATAGACCTGATACCTTAAAAACAAACAGCCAAGTTCCCATCGTCCTCTGTTGACATTGGTTTTATGATGTCAACAAAAAACCTGCGTTGTTCTTAAATTGGCAAATGCTTCAAATGTGCCACATTTTCAAGTCAACAAAAGCCCTCAGAGCTCAGTATTCTGCCAAGGTTGCTCAGTCGTAAAATTTTAGACCAGTTTTGAACAGTTTTCTGTTCTGCTGGAAATGCTCCATGACATCTTTTTAAAAAATCCATTAAAAATGTGGATTTTGAGTCACTTTTGATGATATTTTCAATAATTTTGGACAAATTTTGAGTCATTTCAGATAATTTTTTAAGGTCATTTTCGACAAGTTAGATTGCATGAAAACTCTTGTGTTCACTCTTACAGCAGAACATTTGGTGAATTTTGTTCGTTTTTCAGACATTTTTGAGTTTTCAGGTCAATTTTGGATAAATTTTGGGTGATTTTGGACAAATTTTGATCAGTTTTCTACATCTTTGGAAGAAATTAGAAAAAATGTGGATGCTTGTCAAGTCATTTTGTACTAATTTTGAGTCACTTTTGATCATGTTTTGAATTTTTGGACAAATTTTGGGTCATTTTGGAGAATTTCTTTACATAATTTTCGACAGCTGAGAGTGCATGAAGACCCTTGTGTTCACTCTTAATTCACTATACTATGTATTTGTTGAGTTTGGTTTGTGGTTCAGACATTTCAGAGTTTTCAAGTCAATTTTGGACTAATTTAGAGTCAAAGTTTGACTTTTGGACAAAGTTTGATTCAATGTGAACACTTTTCAAAAAATTTTGAACAGCTATTAAACAGTTTCTACATCTTTTGAAAAATTTAGAAACAATGTAGATGCATGTCAAGCCATTTTGAACTAAATTTGAGTCATTTTTGATCATATTTTCGCATATTTTTAACAAGTTTTGAGTCATTTTGGAGATTTTTTAGGTCATTTTCGACAGGTTAGAGTGCATGAGGACTCGTGTTTACTATTACAGCAGAAAATTTAGTGAGTTTCGTTCGTGGTTCAGATATTTCAGAATTTTCAAGTCAATTTTGGACTAATTTTGAGTGATTCTGGACAAAGTTTGAGTAACTGTGAAGACATTTTGTTTGATTTTGGACGCGTTTTGAGTAATTTTGGAGAACATTTTAGGTGATTTTTGACAGATTTGAGTGCACAACGACTCTCATGTTCACTCTTGCAGAACATTTGCAGTGTTTAGCTTGTGATTCAGATATTTTAGAATTTAGAAGAAGCTCAGTCGGATTGGTTCAAGCTGTACGACTGTTGGTTCCTCGGAAATAACTAGATTAAAAAAATCTTACTCTACTTCTGTAGTTCAAAGGAGCTGAAGGAATGAAAGCAGTAAACATCTTCATATTCTCACAGCTTTATTTATTTATTTTTTTACACCTCTGAGTTTTGAAGTTGCTCAAAACCAATAAAAACAGAGCTTTAATCATTCCAGCTCCACGGTCAGACTGGTTTTATGCCGAGTCTTTAAAGTGAAAACGAGGTGGAGTGAATGAGGTTGAAGGAGACGGAGCTGCCACTGTTCATTTTAAAGCGAGTTTCTTCAGCAGAACTGGAGTGAAACGCGGAAATCAGCCCGTTTGTGTTTGGCCTGGATTTCACAGGAAGTAAGCGAGTTTGAAGAAACACTCAACCTCCTTTAGGTGAAGCACTGTGACACTGCAATGCATCGTGGGAGCCAACAGTTACACAATGAAGCATTAAAGAGGTAAAGACAGGACCACCGAGCCAGGAGGCTGCAGATAATCCCAGCGACGGACCCAACACGTCATTTATTCATTAGGTCTCAGTGTGCAGCAATGTTTGGACGGAAACGGACAGAAACAGACACTATATACAGCTTTATGTCAGTTATCAGCTCAGCAGAGGCTAAAGTTTAAAATACTGGCTCTTTAAAATAGAAAAAAAGGGGAACAGTTTCAATCCAGGCTGGTCTAGTGTCTTCATAAAGTTCCTGTAAGTGTATATCTATGGATGGATCCATATTTCTACTAAAATACAGTCTTTGGTTGACATTCTACTAACTTTTGAGGCTCTAACATCAGTAGAACCTGATGTGTGGAAAGTTTGACCAGACAAGGTTGTAGTTTTTTGATTTTTTGGCTTTAAACGTACAAAATTAGTGTAACCTGTCCAAGAATAGTCAAAATCTGTTCCAAATGACTTGAAACATTTCCAAAATTAGCCCAACACATCCAAAATTAGTTTACACCCTGTTAAAAATGACTTGAAAGTTGTGAAAACTGTACAAAAACAGCCACATTTTGTCCAAAACTACTTCAAACATGCCCAAAATTAGTTAAACGCCTGTTCAAAATGATTTAAAATGATTTGAAACCTGGTCAAAATCACTTACGTTGTCTAAAAGGACCATATTTAATCATTATTGGTCCTTGAAAAATGATATGGATGGATCCACATTTCTACTAAAATACAGTCTTTGGTCAACTTTTCTCCAACTGTTGAGGCTCTAACATCAGTAGAATCTGATGTGTTAAAGTTTGACCAGACAAGGTTCCAATTTTTAGATATTTTGATTTGAAACCTGTTCAGAATGACTAAAAATGTGTCCAAGATGACTTCAAATTTCTGTAAAATGAAAAAAAAAATGTTGAAAAGTAGATAAAGATAGTCCGAAGTAACATAAAACTGTCCAAAACGTCAACAGTGAAGAATTATTGGAAAATGGAAAAAGTTCAATTTCTAACAATATTAAACATTAATTGCTAGTTTAACATTTCTTTTATATATACATCTGACAGATTTTAATCATAAAATACAATAAAAAGATGTAAGAATAATTTGATTTTTGTATTAATGTTGGGAAACAAATGTCTTCAACAGCTACAAATCCAAGTTCTTGATGTGTAATGAAGTACAAACTTTGCAACTAGAATGTTTATTGAACTTGTTTTCCATCCATCCATCCATTATCTATCCACCGCTTAATCCTCACTAGGGTCGCGGGGGGTGGAGCCTATCCCAGCTGACTCGGGCGAAGGCAGTGGACACCCTAGACAGGTCGCCAGTCTGTCGCAGGGCTACATACAGAGACAAACAATCACTCTCACATTCACACCTACGGGCAATTTAGAATAATCAATTAACCTCAGCATGTTTTTGGACTGTGGGAGGAAGCCGGAGTACCCGGAGAAAACCCACGCATGCACAGGGAGAACATGCAAACTCCATGCAGAAAGATCCCGGGAAAGCCGGGACGCGAACCAGGGATCTTCTCGCTGCAAGGCGACAGTGCTAACCACTACGCCACTGTGCAGCCCTGAACTTGTTTTCATGATCTTTAATTGTCTAATAATGATAATATTAGTAAACTGTAGTGTACAATTAAAATTCTCCAAAATTACTCAAAGATTGTCCAAAGTAACTTAAAATTTGTCAAAAAGGACTCAAAATTGTCTAAAATAACTCAAAAATGTCCGAAATGACTCACAATTGCCCATAACTAAAGATCTGTACAAAATAAGTGAAAACTGCCAACAAATGATGTAAATCTGTCAAAAATGACACCAATTTGATCAAATATGACAAAAATGTCTCATTTACAACTGTAGTTTTTTAATGTTTTCTTATTTTTTTTATAAGTATTTGTTAAACTGAAGTCCCACTTTGAAGGCAGTAGAGGAACCATATAGTCCGTCTCTGCTATTTAAACGTGTCTGATTCTGTGATATTTAACGTCATTGTCTGTATTTTCTTGGAATGCTGACGTTAATAAGGCATCAGTCTGCCTGTATTTCTGACTGTATACATGAACGTCACTTACGGTTTAAAATCACACCACTTTTCACTCTCTGCTGCAGAATGAAACTCAATAAAACATGCACTTTTGTTTCTTCCAGTACATTCACTCTTAGACTCTAATATTCCAGTCGAAGGCGGTGAAGCTGAAAACCGAATCTGACCGGCAGCAGCACAGAAAACCACCGCAGAGACGAGAAAGACTTCAGAACTCCTTTGATATGCAAAGAGCCGTCCTGACAGGCTTTCATTGTGTCAGAAACAAAGAGGTGACACTTCTCACAAAAAAAAAAAAAAAAAAAACATTCCTGAGAATCCGAAGCGAATATAAGCTCCTGACAGGAGGAGGAGCAGCTCGGATACGTTCAGAGTTCAGCGCTTCTGCAAGAAACACCAGAAAACCGAGTCGAGATAAACTTCACAGAGTTCATGACGGCTGGAAAAGCCTCATTTATGACGTTCTGCTGCAGCGATACTCACGATGAAAGGACTTTTCTTATTTACCGTCAATTATAAAGGATATTAATCGCTTGAAATGAGCTTTTTTGGCAAAAATTAAAAACCTCTAAAACATCTATAGTCTGTATAGTCGTCCAGGTGTCACAATCTAAACACTCAGTCTGGTTTTTGGTTCATTTTTCCTGTAACCTACATCCTGCATCGATATAGTGAGATGTATTAGTTAGAGTTTCTCATATCTAGAAGATCTAGAACCCCGAAAGTTCACCCACAATCACCTTTTAAAGTTTTCTCTGGTGATTTATCAGAAACCAGAAACGCATCCAGGAACTAATGATTGTTTCTAGGACTCTGAACTGTTCACACTAGGATACATCCCATAATACTGATGATCACTAGGATACATCCCATAATACTGATGATCACAGTTGGTTCTAACATGGACTGGAAAGGTTTGGAGGCATTTTATTGGAACTATATGTTTAACTGATCTAAGACAGTTTTGAATCATCTAGACTGATTTTTGAACAATTTCTGAGAGACTTTGGACCAAATTGAGTCTTTTCAGATCATTTCTGAGACATTTTTAACAAGTTGTTGTCATTCTGGCCAAGGTTCAAGTCACTCTGGAAAAGCTTTGAGGCATTTTGGACAGATGTTAGGAACTCTGGACACATTAGGAGTCATTCTGGGAAGATCTGATGCAGTTTGAAGAAGATTCAACCATTTTAGTAACTTTGGACAAACTGAAACAGATTCCTACGTCATAGATGTTAAATTGCTGAAACTATACATCCCATAATACTGATGCTCAAAGGTGGTTATAGAAAATGAACAAAAACAGATTTAGTGTTCAGACTGTGACACCTGGAGTGGATAAAATTGTTTGTCTTGCACCTTTTTGTGGTGATTTTGAACCACTTTTGGTCCTTTTGCATCAAATTTTGTTTGTTTTGTGTCACATTTCAGTTGTTTTGCATCACTTTAACTGCTGTTGAAACTATGATATATCCCATAATACTGATGCTCCATGTTGGTTATAGAAAAAAATGGTCTGAAACGCACCGTGAACTGAACCAGATGACAGATTTATAAACTACCACCAAAAGCAGCCACGAATCCAAACAGTTTAACAGATTTAAAAAGTTAAAGCCAAAGAAGCCTCTCCCTGCCTCTAAATGTTGTTCTTCACAGAATAAAAAACCTAAATTCTTGTCTCCAGATTCAACCGTGTCGAACAATAAAGCCCTGAGCGGCCGTCGGCGTGAAGCCTGATGGTTGTCGGATGGAGGAGGATCGAGGAGGACGTTGAAATGAGGCCACACAATCAGAAGCTCGTCATCCTCGCAAGCACACACTGACGCGTTGCCACGGCAACACATTCTCTCCGCAGAGCGCCGTCCACTCGTTCCCAGAGATTAAAAAAAAAAAAAACACAAAAAGAAAAGAGAGACAAAAACGACCAACAAACAGGCGAGAACATCTCCCATGCACCGTGAAGAACGCCCATCCTGACAAACACCTCCGTCCTGCTGGAGGCTCAAACTCCAACAAACAACAAATCTGTGTCTTTTCAGTGTTTAGGCGCCTCGTTTACAGGACATTTCTTTTTACTAACTGCAGTTTTTGCTCCTTTAACCCTGCAGGACCAGCTGCAGTCGGATGGACCTTCTTCCACAGTGTGTCAAAGTGCACAGCGCCACCCGGGTTTCGACGGAAGACTTACATTCTGCTTCCCCACGATGTTGTCGAAGGGCAGCTCGGGGCTCCAGGACGCCTCGTTGAAGGTGGCGCTGCTGGCCCGCCGGTCGGCCGAGCTCGCCGCCTCCTTCATGATGTCCTCGGGCAGCGTCAGCAGACTCTCCTCCGGCTGCTTGATCAGGTACGTCTCGATGTTGTGGCGCCGCAGGAAGTCGTTGCGGTCCTTCCCGTGGCCTTCCTCCACCTCGTAGTCGCCGTTCAGGCAGTCCAGAGCCGCTTTGGAGATGTGGATCCTCCTGAAATTAAACCAGAATAACCGTTTTAACTTCTGCTTTGGTCAACAGAAACTCCAGAGAAAATATCTGGATGTTTAGTTGGTAAAAGTTCCAGTTTCTTCACTCTGTCCGCTGTTTTTTTGAAGATTTATTCCGAGTTTGTTTGCTGGAAACACTGAGACCGAACTAGATTTTTGTATTGATGTCGGTAAACAAATATCTTGAACTGCTACAAACCCAAGTTCTTGATGTTTGATGAAGCAGAAACTTTGCAATTAAATGGTCCAGCTTGAAATATTTATCTTTAAACTTTAAAGTTTATTGAACTTGTTTTCTAAAGTCCTCTTAAAAATTGAAATAGTCAAAAATGACTCAAAATTGTCCAAAATAACTAAAACAATCTCCAAAATAAATCAAAAATTGTTCAAGATTACTCAAAAATTGACCAAAATTACTCAAAAATTCTCTAAAATAGTTTAAAACGTGCAAAATGATAAAATAAACTGTCCAAAACAACTTAAAAATTGTCCAAAATTATTCAAAAATTGTCCAAACTTTTCCCAAAATTACACAAAATTATCCACAATAACTCAAAATTGTCATAAACAATTCAAAAATTGTCCAAAGTAACTCAAAAAATGTCCGAAATAACTCACAATTGTCCAAAATGACTCAAAAATTGTGTCCAAAACGGGTCAAAATCATTCATAATAACTAAAGATCTGTAAAAAATGAGTGAAAACTGTTCAAAAATGGTTTCCAGAGAAAATATTTGGATGTTTAGTTAGCAAAAATTAAAGTTTCCTCACTACGAATTCCATTTTTTCCTGCAATTTACTCACTGTGTCTGCTGTGTTTTTTTTGCAGATTTACTAGAACTTGTTTGCTGGAAACACTGAAACCGAACCCAAAAAAAGAACCTAATAGAAACATATAAATAGGAGAAATCTAATTCCAGCTGCAGAGTTTGCAGGTTTCCATCAGCTCAATTCAGAAACACCTTGAGCTGGTTAAAGAGTGAAATCTGCAGAATGAAATCCTGAAGGTTCTCTGAGTTCCAGCTCTGATTAGAGGACGTCTCATCAGGAGATGTTTGGTTTCTAGAAGCTGCAGTCGTCGGTTCACGTTATGCAACCGAGCCGAGCTCCAGTCAGCTCCAGAACAGATGCAGGACGTTTAAAACCGGAGGAATAATCCAGCCTCAAGGTCGAACACAGAATCTGGCAGAGAAACGCTTTAAACTGATCACAGCCAAATGTCCCGTCGCTGCAGCAAAAACACGTCCAGCCCCAAAGTTAGACAGAAAATCTGCCGTCTAACAGCTCAAAGTGTCAAAAAATCCAGTGAAAAACAATGAAAATCTGACAGAAAAATATAGATTAAAAACTGTGTAAATAAAGGCAAAAAATTTTATTTTATCAGATTTAACTGCAGTAAAACGGTGCAATTTTATTTGTACAAATACAGATTATTGATGTGGACATTATGTGCAGTTTTTCATTTTTTTCTGTGAAATTACAAAATACCATTTTTAAATCCCTAATATGCAGATTTCTTCTTTCAAATAATGGAAAGTATCCATAAAATAATTCCACTTTATGCTGATTTAAATACAGTATAAACAAATTACTTCTTTTATGTGCACATTACAAAATCACTCAGAAACATGTCTAAAATTACGAAAAAATATCCACAATAACTTGAAACGTGTCCCAAAAAAAGAAAAAAAATGACTCAAAATTGGCCATAAATGACTGAAAAACTGTCCCAAATAACTTGAACTATGTCCTAAATGACTCAAAACCCATACAAATTCACATTTTTTACATTTGAAACAGCTTCATATTTAATTTATTGTGTATTTTTATAAAGATATAACATACACTATATGCTTCATGGGTTATTTTTTCTAAATAAAGAGAAATTCTTTTATTTTTTCCTGCATTTTTAACATCTACAAGCTTTTTTCTCTGTTTCTAATACGTTTTATAATGTTATAAACATATATTATCTGGCAGATATTGTATTTTAGGATTTTCTGTAAAAATAATGGAAAATTAAACATGTAGCAGCATTATTTGGTTGAAAAAAATCTAAATACTGTGGCGGTTTTCCAGCCATCTTTTTGTTTATTTATTTATTGAATTTAAATCTCTCCTCACCCAGGGATTCCTCCAGACTCCAGCTTGTTGGCGATGTCCACGTCCCATGACCAGACGTCAAACTGCCACTTCCTGAGGCCCAGAACACCGCAGAGAACCGAGCCGGAGTGGATCCCGATGCGCATGTCGATGTCGTGTTTCGTACGCGATCTCACGTATCTGAAAGAAAAAAACAACAAAACCACCATAAGCCCAATGATGCAAAGACAAGTTTATTTAAGCTCTCTGCAAACTCAACAGTCTCACACCAAAACATTAAATCATGACATATTTACTCTGTCAAGGAATGGTGGAGTTATGTGACGATCTGCGTACGTTTGTCCGTCTGACTGTCTGTTAGCAACTTTACTCAAAAACAGACTAATGGATTTGGATGGAATTTTCAGGGAAGGTCAGAAATGACACAAGGACCACCTGATTAGAGTTTGGCAGTGATGTGGCTTATAGTTTGGATCCAGGGATTTAACTAAAACATGGTTCAAAATTACTTAAAATTGGTCCAAAATGGTTTAAAATTTGCTCAAAATTATTCAAATATGTCCAAAATGACAAAAAAATGCCCAAAATTACTAAGAATTGGTCCAAAATGACTCAAAAATAGTCCAAATTGATGAAAAACCTGGTCCAAATGATTAAGAATTGGTTCAAATTTACTCAAAATTTGTCCAAAATGACAAAACCTGTCCATACTGACTCAGAAATGACTTGAAACCTGTCCAAAATTACTTTAAAAATGGTTTAAAGTGACTCAAAATTGGTAGGAAATGACTCAGTGAAGAAATGGATCAATCAGGCTAGAATGAAGGTTCTAGACTGGTCTCCCCAAAGTTCTGACTTAAACCCATCAAGAACCTGTGGACTGATGAAGAAACAAGTCTGAGTCTGAAAGACAACAGATTTAGTTGAACTGAACCAATTCTGTCCAGAGGAGTCAAAGATAAACCAGAAGATCTTTAACAAATCTATGAAAGGACTAAAATACAGGATTGTTTTTATTGTGACAAAGATTTGTGTGTTTCAATGATTCCAGAGTTCTAGGAGTCGTTATAAACTGAAAACTGTCATCATAAACATGGTCTCTACCAGTAAAGTCAACTTTAGTTCATGCCTGTATAACGAACGACCAGGTGCTGGTACTGCTGCATGTACTGCTGCTCTGTTGGTGTCACTGCAGGGAACCTCAGAAATGACTCAAGGACCAAGTGATTAGATTCTGACAGTGATGCAGCTTATAGTCTGGATCTACGGATTTGTTAAAGATTTTTGTATCATTGCCAGATAGCGGCACGGCATCACTGTAACCATGACAACAAGCGAACACTACGTCACTTCCTGCTGACGATCACATGATTGTGATCCTACTACAAATCCACCTCTGAGGACTTATCAGGACTTATCTGTCTGAAATGATCCAATGAACAACTGATTAAATTGTGGGGGTGTTTCTGAGTCCCATCAATCCCGGTCCGCTACATATTTAGGTCACGTGATCCGGTATCTGTACATAACGTACACATGCAGAATACATGCCTGTGCTCAGAGAAAGGTCAGGGAATGAGCAGCCTTGGCGGAGAATTGTACTCTCTGAGTGCTTTTCTTGTTGTTGTTTTCATAAGACTGGTCTGACACACTGATCTAAAGAACGGATGCCTTTAAGATTAAAAAAATATCAAGAATTTATGTGGTTGAGTCAGACCAACATGCTGCGAGCTAAATGACAGCCTACTTCAAAATAAAAGCCCACTTTGACCTTTCACTATTAAAGATTTATTGTTTTGCAATTAAAACTTATCTTTAAATTAGTAAAGGCTATAACACATGAAGAGTAAAAGTAAATATTCAGCGATGCACGTCCTCAAGGCTGAAATATTCATGCTTAACTTTGAAACTCTACATTAATTCATCCAGTTAATATTCATAAAGTCGACCTCCGGTTGGCTCAGAAATCCGATCACACATTTCACACTCGTTTGTTTCTCCTTTCCTACTTTAAAAACAAGCAGCAGACGGAGATCATTTCATGCTTCGTCACCACAGCGATGGACAGGAGGTGAAATGCATCCTGGGGGTTTGTGGCAGGTGCAGCGGAGAGCAGATGGGGTTGTCATAACGACGGCAACGAGGATGTTGATGGAGGTCGGAGACTTCGCAGAAATGTTTAGAAGTTCTGATGGCTTCGTGTTCGACCAGTAAAACTGTATTTAGTTCTCAGAAGGAGCTGGATTAGGGTCCAAAGACACCATTAAATCACATGGGTTTATTATACTTGTACTTTGTATACTTATACCTACGCCCAAAACACAACAGGAAGTCGGCCATTTTGAATTATGTGTCATATTTTGGACGATTTTGGGTCGTTTTTGGACATTTTCAAAAGCTATAAACTCATACAAGGTAACCCCAACAGAGCTGAAATTGGGCCAGGATGGACACCAGTCATGGGTGATCAAAAGTTATCAAACTACTCTGAAAAGGTCTGAGGGCGTGGCCATGGCAGCTGGTGGAATTTCAGCGTTTCGCCATGAAAGAAGAAGTGATGTTTAACTAGCCTCTACACGCTTCAATCTGCCTCAAACTTTACATGTGTGATCAGAGTCCAGCCCTCATCACATCCATAGGCTGAAATACACTCTCAGTCACAGCGCCTGGTGGACATACTTGGATTTGCTGACCAGCGAGGACCTAACCAATGCTGCTTGCAGCTTTAATTAGGGTCCGAGCACCGAACGGTTCGAAGACCCTATTGTAGTGCAAGGAATTATTTTTTCTTCACTATTGTTCTTTATTTGGCAGATCTTTCATTTGGACTTTTGAAGGTCTAAAAATACTTGTGAACGCGTGAACTTTCCACACACATCAGAACCAGCAAAAGATTAGATATTTGGCTAGATTGTTCACTCTCATTCAAAAAACATATCTTCTCCAAAGTAAAATCCAGAATCAGCTTTCTATACCGCAACAAATCTTCATTTACGCCAAATCCCTTCTTGTTAAAATGTCAGTCCTTCCAAAATTAGATTATGGTGACGTATTATATAGATCCGCTTCAAAAACCCTCCTCCATAAACTAGACACCATCTACCACTCTGGTTCTGACAACACCCACCACTGCAGCTTGCACAAACTGGTGAACTGGAATCTCTTCACTCCCGTAGACAATCACACTGGTTTCTCTTCATCTACCAAACCCTCATTGGTAAAACACCACCTTATCTGCACTCAGTAGTTAAAATTCATAGCTCCACCTGTACTCTGCGTTCCAAGCGTTTCATTCACCTCCTCATTCCCAAAGTTCCTACCACCCTCGGTTGATTCTCAATCCAGTTTTCTGTTGCCAATGACTGGAGCTCTCTACAACAATCCTTAAAACGCTCCTCATACATATCACTCTTGTCATTTAAAAAATCAGTAAGAGAAACACTTGAGGACTACTGAACCTGTTTTTAGTCTTTTTTAGCATTTCTATTTCTAAAAGTCTTGTGTATTTTGTTTTTGTAGCACTCTCTGATTTGCTGCATATGTAACCTGTTGTTCATCTCGTTATAAGACCTCTTGACCAGGTCGATATCGAAAATGAAAACTAGTTCTCAACTAACTTACCCGGTAAAATAAAGGTTAAATAAATAAACAAATGTCTCTTTGTTTACAGAACTGTAAAACAGTTTGTGAGATGTCGTGCATCTGCTGCCTTGTCTGTGGAATAAAAAGAAACTGTAAGCGGTACCTGATGGTTTTGATCATGCTGAGGCCCATCTCCACGCAGCAGTGGGCGTGATCCTGCCGTGGCTCCGGCAGACCAGAAACACAGTAGTAGCAGTCGCCCAGGATCTTTATCCGCAGACAGTGATGCTCCTGGAACACACAAACGCTCATTTAACCCTGGTGTCGTCCTGCGGGGCAAAACTCACCTGTTTTAACCTTTGAAAATGTGGAAAAAATAAAAATAAAAAATTTCACAGTGAAAATTTGAATGTTTTCAACATTTTGGGGAAATTTATGAACATTTTTTGGTGGGAAAAAAGAAATGTTAAAAATGTTTCTTTAAGAACTTTCACACAAAAAAAATCAACCAAAATCCAGCGAAATTCGCTGGATTTTGTTTGATTTTTTTTTTGTGAAAGTTCTTAAAGAAAATAGAAGTTTCACTGATATATATGGAATCACTTTAGATATTTTTAGGATTTATTTGGAAGATTTTTACTCATTTTTTGAAAATATTTACAAGAATTTTCTTGGCAAATTTGGGGGATTTTTTTAAAAATAAAACTTTTAAGGGAAACTTTTAAGGAATTATTGGAGTTTTCTTTCTGAAGGTTTTACAAATTTACAGAAATTTGGGGAATTTTTTTGCTGAATTTTTGGATTTTTTTTCCGACAAGGAAACAATATTTTTTTTGAAGACAACAGTAGGGTTAAGTCACCTCACAGCTGAAGACACGAGCAAAGAAACAAAGTGGAAAATTAAAAATAAACACACCACTGGATTAATTCTCAGCGTGATATCTGAAATATCCTTAAAAAACTTAAACTGATTCTTACCTGACAGGTTTAACTGTTGAGGCCCTATAATATCATTTATTATACAAATATACCTGAATAATTTACATACAAAGGTTCAAAACCTAAAGTGTTTTTATTATTAAAATCTATTTAAATAATTGACATGCTGAGGTTAAGATTCTACAATAATATTTAAGAGACAAACTCACCTGAATAATTTAAATACTGACGTGAACCATAAATTTATTCTACAAATTTATCTGAATATTTTATATTCAAAGGTCAAGACCTACAATGTTATTTATTATTTACAGAAGTAGAATCAGGAGGAGGAGAAGGAGAAGAAGAAGGAGGACCAGGAGAAGGAAGAGAAGAAGAAAAAGGAGAAGGAGGAAGAGAAGAAGAAGGAGGAAAAGAAGAAGGAAGAGAAGGAGAAGGAGAAGGAGAAGGAGAAGAAGAAGAAGGAGAAGAAGGAGGAGTAGGAGAAGTAGAAGGAGAAGCCAGTGGCTACTGGGTAGGCCATTGTGCTAACCACATTAGCGAGTTAGCAGTTACTGTATTAACTTCCAGACTGAAAATAAAAATATAAAATGATTCACGCTGAACTATTTTTGTTTGTGATGCTGCAGAGAAACAGTTTGTTAACGTTAGCATAGCGACATGCTAGCATAGTGACAGGTTAGCATAGCGACACGTTAGCATAGCGACAGGTTAGCATAGCGACAGGTTAGCATAGTGACACGTTAGCATAGCGACAGGTTAGCATAGCGACACGTTAGCATAGCGACACGTTAACATAGCCATACGTTAATATAGCGACACGGTACCATAGCAACACGTTAGCATAGCCACACGTTAATATAGCGACACGTTAGCATAGTGACACGTTAACATAGCAACACGTTAGCATAGCGACACGTTAACATAGCAACACGTTAGCATAGCGACACGTTAGCATAGTGACACGTTAACATAGCAACACGTTAGCATAGCGACACGTTAACATAGCAACACGTTAGCATAGCGACACGTTAGCATAGTGACACGTTAACATAGCGACACGTTAGCATAGCGACACGTTAACATAGCGACACGTTAGCATAGCGACACGTTAACATAGCGACACGTTAGCATAGCAACACGTTAACATAGCGACACGTTAGCATAGCGACACGTTAACATAGCGACACGTTAACATAGCGACACGTTAGCATAGCAACACGGTAACATAGCGACACGTTAGCCGTAAACCACCAGAATGATCTCATTTCAGGTAAAACTTCTATCTTCACGCACGGGTTCGTGCACGAGGCGCTGAGGGAACTCACGTGCGCGAGGCGGTCGAAGCGTGCAAACAGCTCGTTCAACATCCGGACCAGCTCCTGAGCCGACAGCGTGGTGGAGAGGTTGGTGAAGCCTTTGACATCTGCGAAAAGAATGCTGGATAAAATACGGAGATGTCACTTCTTTGAAAACACGTTCATATCTGTGTGACTGAACACATTTACAGGAAGCTTTACGGTTATTTAAGCTGTCTCCTCACCTGACATTCTCATAGCGGTGGATGTAGATTCGGTGGAACTGATGCTGGAGGTGCTCGTCTTCTACATTTGTCATGTCGTTGATCATCTCCAGAACTACAAAACGTGGAAGGACCGACAACACCAGGCGCTCCTGGAGGACGGAAACAAAATGTTGGAGTCACAAAGTCAGGTTTAGTGATTGATGAAGTCTGAAAAATCAGATTGTCTTCAACTCACTAGCAGGAGGAGAAGAAGGAGAAGGAGGAAGAGGAGGAGAAGATGAAGAATAAAAAGCAGAAGAAGGAGAAGGAGAAGATGAAAAAAGATGGAGGAAGAGGAGGAGGAGGAGAAACAGAAGAAAAAGAAGATCAAGAACAAGTAGATGAAGACAAAGAAGGGAAGAAAAATGAGAAGAAAGAGAAGAAGATGAAAAAGAAAAGGATGGAGGAAGAGGAGGAAAAACAAGAAGAAGAAAGAAGAGGAAAAAGGAGAAGAAGAGGAAGAAGGAAAAGAAGAGGAAGAAGGAAGAGAAGAGGAGGAGGAGAACAGCAAGAAGAACAAGAAGAAGAAGGAGAAGAACATGGAGAAGAAGAGGAAGATGAAGAAGAGGAGAAGAAGAAAGAGATGAGGAGGAGGAGAAGAAGGAGGGGAAGATGAAGGAGAAGAAGAATATGAAGAAGATGGGGAGGAAAAGGAAGGAGAAGAAGAGGAGAAGAAGAAATAGATGAGGAGGAGAAGAAGACGGCAAAGAAGAAGAACATAGAGAAGAAGAAAATATGAAGGAGACAAAGAATAAGAACACGAAGATGAAGAACAAGAAGAAAAGGAAGAAGAAGGAGAAGAAAAAGTAGAAGACAAAAGATAATTTTTCATTCAAGTTCTAATCACCAGCTATCTAAGGTGTCTTCTCTGTTTCTAAAATCCCCCAAAATAAACCATGTATCAGACAAAAACACAGAATCAGCTGCTTTTGAACTTTCAGAAGGCGTCTGGAATAAAAGCAGAAGAAAAGAGAGGTTAAGAAGAGACAGAATTTTATCAATCCAGATGGAAATGGAAGCTTCTGGGCCAGATGTTGCTCCTAAAAGAAATAATCTGCCATGAACCGTTTCACTGGAATCCAAACTTAAAACTACAACCACCACATTCCACAGGCTTCAGTCTGATGCAGAACACCAAACATCTCAACGTCTTCTGCTCAGACTGCTCAGGAAAGGCTCGAGGAACACGACCAAGAGCCTCCAAATGTCCGACCCAGCAGCTGTGGGGTTCAGGTTCAACCATGGTGGAACCTTCAGGACCCAACAGATCCACCGTCCACGTTCTACTGAACGTTCTGGCTCATTAAAGATGTTAAAATCACCTTGTTGAAGGTCAGATTGTTCCATTTTTTTAAAGGAAACATCATTTTAGGCCCCAAAACTCTCAAGACAACAGAAGTAAAGAGGAGCTGTGAGGTTCAGAGGTCAGCAGCTCGTTCAACGCTCGAAAAAGTAAAGTTTCCGCTCAACAACAACAGAAATAATCCAACAGTTTGCATAAATGTTGGCAAGAAATTAGAAAAATATGTTTGTAGATATATGAAATCACACTAATGTAGAAAAATAAAGAGGCAGAGATCCACAAAACCCATAAAATGCAAACATCCAAACACAGAAAATGGCATAAAGACGTCATATTCAACCAATAAAATGCATTTAGTTGAAGGGAAATCTGATTTTTATTCTATATTTAAAGCTATCTTAAAATATTTAATGATTTTTAGCATAAACTCAAGATTTTAAGTTGATTATTTGAAAGAAATTTTTAAATATTATGTACTTAATTATAAAAAATAAAAATTGTAACAAATTTACCCAATTCTTTAAGTTGGAAAGTTAGAATTAAAACTTTGTTTTCTAATGTTTAGTCAGTAGAAAAGATTTCAGTTCCTGACCTTTAACCTTGCTGTCGTCCTGCGGGTCAAACTGATCGGGAAAAAATATGTATTTTCACAGTGAAACTTCTGATGTCCACATTTTCAACATTTTTAGGTGGAAAAAAAGAAAATATTAGAAGTTTTACTAATAGATATGGAATCACTTTAGATATTTTTAGAATTTTTTTGAAGATTTTTACTCATTTTTTAAAAAATATTTACAAGAATTTTCTTGCCAAATTTTTTATTTATTTATTTATTTTGAATAAAACTTTTAAGGGAAACTTTTAAGGAATTACTGGAATTTTCTTCCTTTAGGTTTGGCAAATTTTTATAAATTTGAGGAATTTTTTTGCAGAATTTTTGAATTTTTTTTCAGACAAGGAAACTATATTTTTTGGTGCCCGTAAATGAGGACAGCAGGAGGGTTAAAGAAGGTCGAAAATTTAGTGATGCTGAATTTGAAATCCTGAAATGTGAGTCTGTTGATGCAACATTTTCATAAATCCTAAAGCAGATTTTTATTTAATTAGGAGGTGAAAACATTAATTTTTAGTGTAATGTGGAGTTAAATGAGGTTCAAATTAAACTCAAGCAGGAATTAAACGGAGTCAGAAGTAGAAATAAAGTGCAGTGAAAACAGATTACATAAAGGAGACGACGATAAGCTGCTCCGTCAGATAAAAACTCTGCTTCGTTGGCAGCAGCAGAGACAGATTTGGAGTGGGAGACATGCAGCAGCCTTCACTTTACTTTCTGCTTTTTGGCTTCAGGGATCTTCAGCGGCGCCAACAAACCGCCTCCTCCTCCGTCTGAAGACGTTAAACCAACCAGGAACCACAATCCTGATCCTCTGCAGCTTAAAGGAACCAGTCTAAGACCTGGAAACCAACAAACAGCTTCCTCCTCCGTCTGAAGACGTTAAACCCACCAGGAACCACAATCCTGATCCTCTGCAGCTTAAAGGGACCAGTCTAAGACCTGGAAACCAACAAACCGCCTCCTCCTCCATCTGAAGACATTAAACCCACCAGGAACCACAATCCTGCAGTTTATAGGGACTAGTCTAAGACCTGGAAACCAACAAACCGCCTCCTCCTCCGTCTGAAGACATTAAACCCACCAGGAACCACAATCCTGATCCTCTGCAGCTTAAAGGGACTAGTCTAAGACCTGGAAACCAACAAACCGCCTCCTCCTCCGTCTGAAGACATTAAACCCACCAGGAACCAGAATCCTGCAGTTTATAGGGACCAGTCTAAGACCTGGAAACCAGTCGGTCGACTCACCGCTGCTTCATAGATTTATGACAATATAATAATAATAATAATAATAATAATAATAATAATAATAATAATAATAATAATAGATGATCATCATTTTTAATAAAATAAGAATAGTAAACCTGACAATACTTTTCTGCCGCAGAAACTCTTTTTCCCTCGATAAATTTTCCGACTTAAATTTTCCAACTATAAAACTTGTGTTCACTTTTATGCATTTTTGTAATTGAATGCATAAAAGTTTCTTTAAATAATCAAACTGATCCAAACAGCAGCTCTTACCTCAGAATTAAAAGCATTTCTGCAGATAAAAATGTAATTAATGATTTAAATTAACTCTTTAAGTCACAAACATTATTTCCATGAGTTAGCGTGACATAAAAATGCTGCATCAACTTAATATTGTGACTAATTTAAAGTCAGATTTCTGGATTTTAAATTCAAGTTAATTAAATGATGCTGATGATCTCAACCTGCTGCAGGTTTCAGACCCTCTGAACCTTAAGCAGACGAGGTTTTCTCGTTGTGCAGCCGAGTTCTGTGCCGTTGTTGTGAGAAACAAACGTCTGATGACACATAGATGTAGACAGCGTGATGTTTGCGTGAGCGTGTCATGGCTGTTGCCCGGGGCGACGTGTTCCTTCATTAGCATGGACACACTCGGTGGTTTGTGTTGACTCAGCGTCCTGCTGTCGCTGACACTCTGCAGGGCGGCGAGTGGAGATTCATCCGCCTCTAAAAGTAGTCCCAAAACAGAAAGTCCTAAAGTAAAGCTCCCTCAAAGGTCTCAACAATTCTTCCTGACAACGTTCACGAAAAATAAACACGAAATTAACACAAAAATGATCAGTAAATCTGTTTAAATGCACAAAAATAGATCCAAATACTGAAGAAAGCAAGGAAGGAAGGAAGGACAAAAACGTGTCATTTTGTGTCTCATTTTTGTCATATTTTGTCTTGTTTTTGTCTTTTTGGTCATTTTATGTCTTTGTTGTTTTTTGTTTTTTTCCTGACTTTTGTCATTCGTCTTATGTTTTTGTCACTTTGTTTCTTGCTTTTGTCGTGTTTTGTTTCATTTGTGTGATCGTTTGTCTTGTTTTTGTCATTTGTCCTTTGTTTTGTCTCTTTGTAAGTTTTTGGTCTAATTTTTTGTCTCTTTTTCTATTTTGTTTCGTGTCATTTGTGTATTTTTTGTCGTTTTGTGTCTCATATTTGTAATTTTTGTTTTTTTGTCTGACTTTTGTTACTTGTTTCATGTTTTTGTTGTTTTTTCTCATTTTTGTCATTTTCTGTTTCCTTTTTGTCTCGCTTGCTTCGTTTGTTTATTTGTCGTTTTGTTTCTCGCTTTTGTCATTGTTTGTCACATTTTTGTCTTTTTTTGTCGTTTTGATCCTTCAGTAAATCCTCTCTGGTTCAGTTCCAGGTGACTAAATGTTGTGTTCCTTTGTCGACACTCTGTCATCTGGAAGTTGTAATGTGGAAATGATGAACTGAGGCTGAATGCTGATGAAATTGAATTTATTTTTCTTCATAAATTTCAGTTTGTTCATGATGTTTTGTAAAAAGAAAATTCCTTAAATGTGAACATTTTTGCACTAAAACAAAGGAACCATCAGGAGTTGTGGTTATTATGCTGTGATTTAACTGGAGATCAAACTGGGCTGAATGTGGAACCTGGACTAGAATGAGTTTGACTCCCCTGATCTGACGGCTTCAGAAAGTTGCTGAGTTGTTGTTCTGAGAGACACATTTAGCTGCTGCAGCTGTTTGTTTCATTTCTTAAGGGTAAAAATGTGTGAAACAACCAGAAACTGAGGATAACTTTGAGCTGTTCTTGGTCCTTCTGGTCCTGTTGCATTGGTAGTTTGTATAGATGCAGATGCTGTTCATGAAAAAGACCTTTTAAATTCTCAAAAAAAGATGCAAAATCAACACAAAAAGATCCAAAACCACCACAAAAGCATGCAAAATCAACACAAAATATGTAAAGCCACTATAAAAAAGACATAAAATCATCACGAAAAGATGCAGAAAATGTTATGAAAACATTGAAAATCACCAGAAAAACAATTGAAAGGACCATGAAAAGTGGAAAAACAATCATTGTAAGATGCAAAATGACCTTAAAAGGACCCCACAAGATGTAAAGCATCACCAAAAGATGAAAAATCAATACAAAAAGATCAAAAACCATGTTAAAAACATGCAAAGTCACCAGAAAAAGATGCAAAATCAACACAAAAAGACACAAGATCACCACAATAAGATACAATGCCATCAGCAAAAAGTGCAAAAAAAACTCAAAAGATGTAAAACCACTAAAAAAAGATGCAAAATCAACGCAACAAGGCACAAAATCACAACTCATGAAATGCACAACCACCACATAGAGGCATGAAATCACCACAAAAAAATTGAAATGACCATAAAAAGTGGAAAAACCATCATGACAAGATGTAAAATGGCCACTAATTAGCCTTCGATCGACACACAGCGTTAGAGCTGAAGACTCTCGGTAGCTTAAATTCCTGTAATCCTACAGTCTATGTGGGCGTCGCTTTAAAATGTCGCCTGTCAGTCGAGCAGCTGCTTTATTACAGTGACGAGATGACAGAAACTGTTGACCGACTCAACAGTTTGACGTTTCTGTAGAGTTTGATGAGCGTTTCTTCATTCTGCAGCAGTTTAGACTTTCAAAACACGAGACGAGGAACCACAGGTTAAAATGAGTCTTATTGTCGTGAACACAAAGACTGTGTTTATCGTGTCAGTCTTGAGTTTCCAATGACTCTGAATTTACTGTGATTGAACCATTGAAACACATGAATATTTGCTAATATTTGGTTAAATTTGTCCATATTTACCTCATTTTGGTTCTTTTGGTTTCAATCTTCTGGTTTATCTTTGACTCCTCTGGACAGAATTGGTTCAGTTCAACTAAACTTGTCTTTCAGACTCAGACTTGTTTCTTCATCAGTTCACAGGTTCTTGATGGGTTTAAGTCAGGGTTTTAGGTTTTCCTGAAGAATGTGGAGGTGATCCTCCTTCTTCATTATTCCATTTGCTTTGTGGAAAGCTCCAGTTTCACAGAGCATGATACTGCCACCTCCATGCTTGATGGTAGGTTTGGTGTTCTTGAGGTTAAAAAAAAGTCTAAGACCAGCCCAAGACAGTCTGAAACCAGTCCTAAACCAGTCATAGAAAGATCTAAAACCAGGACCAAAATCAATCCTAAACCAGTCCAAAACATGTTCAGAACCAGTCAGAATACAGTCTGAAACCAGTCCTAAAAAGTCTAAAACCAGGACTAAAATTAAACCTACACCAGTCCAAAAAGATGTTCAGAACCAGTCAAAATTCAGTCTGAAATCAGTCCTAAAAAAGTCTAAAACCAGTACAAAATTGGGGCCAAAACCAACCTAAACTATTCCTTTAAAAAGTCCAAGATCCACCCAAGACAGTCCTAAACCAGTCCTAAACCAGTCCTCATCCAGGACCAGATCCAGAGGAAAATAAATCCTAAACCAACTTTAAATCACGTCCAAAACCAGGAGAACCAAGACTGAAACCAAACATAAACCAGTCCCAAGAAATTCCAGAACCAGTCCAACATCCACTCTGAAACCAGTCCAGAAGCTCTTCAAGAAAGCCCCAGAGCATGATACTGCCACCTCCATGCTTGATGCTAGGTTTGGTGTTCTTGGGTTTTCTTGATTTTTATTTATTTTTTTAACAAGCGTTTGTAAACTTTTATTCACGACTGCAGAAATAAAACTAACACATTCAGACCCTCTCTCCGGTTTCAGCTCTGAACCGTCGTCACTAACCGCCGCTCCACCGAGCCGCCCCCCGCTTGGATCACAGAGAAGTTTTCTGCTGTAAAATAAATAATAAAATGCAACCTCATGTGCACTCGAAGCTGCATGACGCCGTCTCAGAGCCCTGGAGAGCCTCTTCAAACGTCGAGTGGAGAGAAAAAGCTGAGGCTGGATAACAGCAGAGTGAATGGAAAACAGCCCAGCGATGGTTTCATTCTCTTTAGGCTCCATGACACAGTTTAAGCTGCTGCTCATTCAAAACCACAGCAGCTGAACGTATGTCAGGGGTTTAATAACAGATTAAAACAACCAATCTGCATTTATTCAGTTAAAAACCTCACATGTTCTCATTTAAAGTTCTTGTCTGATATCTCTCGTTTTGGTGACTTCCTGTGTGAATAAATGCATCTCTGAAGGTGGACATCACCTACAAGTTCTGGTAATGTTTTAAAGAAAGCATTTTAATCTCCTTTTCAAAGAACGTTTTAATGATCATTTGAAATAATGCTCTCACTATGATGTTGAACGTTAAATACAACAGAACATTTAATCTGGAACATTTAGACGATGTTTTCAGATTGTTAACAGAACATTCAAAAGATGTTTTCAAGATGTTATCGAGGCTGAAATGTTCCTTTAATGTGATACATCAACAAAGGTGAAACATTTTGCTGCGATATTCGGAGGATGTTTTGGGGATTTTTCCATAAAAACTTTCAGATAATGATCTATAATAAAAAAGAGATGCAATGCAACATTCGGAAAATAACTTAAAAGAACATGTTTAGAACGTCTTTAGAGAACCCGATCTTGCCTTGAAGAAGAATATTCTGCACACTAAAAACATCCATAGGAGTGTAGGACCTTCTTAGAACATTTTTAGATGTGAAACTCCAAGGAAAACATCACCCTAAAAATGTACAAAATGTCTGTAACATAAAATGTTTTTTAACTTATTCATAAGCCTGAATGAGCAGTTTTGGTGCTGAAACAGAAAGCGAAAGTGAAAGTAAAAAAGGAAACACTCAAGACCAGATCCACAGTAAAATAAATCCTAAACCAACTTTAAATCACATCCAAAACTAGGAGAACCAAGACTGGAATCAAACATAAACCAGTCCCAAGAAATTCCAGAACCAGTCCAACATCCAGTCTGAAACCAGTGCTGAAGCTCTTCTAGAAAGCTCCAGAGCATGATACTGCCACCTCCATGCTTGATGGTAGGTTTGGTGTTCTTGGGGTTTCTTGATTTTTGTTTTTTACAAGCATATGTAAACTTTTCTTCATGATTGCAGAGATAAAAACAAACACATTCAAACCCTCTCAGTTCACATTATTGATTATTAATAGAATTCATGTGAAAATTTTTCATAAAATGTTTGATAATTTATTATTTTACCGTAATATTCACAATAATAATCTTTCCAAAAAAAAAGCGCATTAATCAGAGCCATAAATCTGGTTGAATAATCACAAGAATCTATTTTTAATCTATTTTTATTTTGATTAGTTCCAGTAAACTCTGATTGGTCGGCCTCCTCCTGGAGATCAGCTGATGACTGAGGACAGCAGGTGTTTTCTCAGCTCCACTCTGCTCTGTGTGGTTTCCTGTTGTGTTTGTGTTGTCCTCAAATTAAGGTCTAGACAGAAACACTGCAGCGGAGCGTTGCTAATGCTGCGTCACAACCAAACGCTCCGGGCTTTGCTGCTGCAGATTCACTGCAAGAAAAAATGTGGATGTTACAGAGTCGCTTCCAATTCAGGGCGAAAGTCTGAAGCTCTGAGGAGCTGCAGAGGTGCCTGCCAGTCACAGCGATGCCGTGTTTACGCAGAAATGTACGATTCCTCTCATCATCACACCAACATAGACAGAAGAAGAGCTGAAGAAAATGCATTTCTGGCTTTCACAGACAGAAATTTGCACTTTAAATCCTATTTTTAATATCAGCTACATGGAGGTTTTGGCTTTAGGTTCAACCAGCAGCTTGACTTCCTTCTGTTTAAAGTCTTTTATCAGTTTTCTTTGCATTTTTTACATAAGAAGAAAAGGGGCTTCAAATTAAATGCTGCAAATGTGGGTTACTTAACTAAACATCATCAAAAAAAATCTTATTTTCGAGTCAAGTTTGCAAACCTGCCTTCCTGAATTTGATAAATATTAACTCAGATATACACAAGAAAAGTAGCGGAAACACATGGAATTTAAGGGTTTTACTGCAGCTGAATATTTAACTGATTTCACATCAAACTTGTGCAATCAATAAATTAAGTGAATTAAATGAGGCTGCAATTGAGAAATACGTGTTACGCAGTGAGTCAGATCAAGAATTTAAGCTACAAATTATGATAATTATTCATTAATCAAATAATCAGCGTTAATAGTTTAACCGATTCTTAAATATATTAATAAAGCAGAAACTGTGTTGTAGATCAGCTGTAGTACCTGGTTGTTCCAGCAGGTGGAGCCTCTTCCTGTTTATCACTGTAGAGACCAGAGGAGACATCACTCAGGCTACAGTTCATGTTAAAGCAGAGAGCATTGTGGGAGTTTAAGTTAGCAACAGGCACCATGACAAAGACTAATGTGGTGGTTAATGACCTCCGACTAGCCAGAACACCCACACTGTCAGCAGCCAGTTATTGTTTAAAAAGACAGAAGACTGCAGTTTGTTTTTAGTGCTTTATTGATACAGAGAGCAATGCTCTCTGTATCAATATGTCTATCGAATCTCAACAAAAGAATAAGTAGAACAAGGCTGTTTTTCTACTGCAGGAACTTATGGATCATTTTAGGGCGTCTGGAACCTTTGAGTGGGTTTTAACTGCAAGAACCTCGACTATAGAACCTCTTTAGGGCTGATTTTTAGGACTTAATCCAGGTTAGCAACCCTGAAACACTATTGTTGGACTCTTGATGCTGATTAAACTCAACATTCATCATTTTTCTTGCATTTTCGATGTCCCCATCCAGCCATTGCCTTTCCAACTTCACCATCTACAACCTAAATTTCGGTATACAGGTAAACATAACTAAACATCATTGTTCTATGTCCTGTTACACTCACAGAATTGGAATCCCGTCCAGTAACTACCATTATTAGACAAACATTTGTTGCTGTTTTGTTGCACTGATCGATCCTGAAACAACTAGATGGAGTCAGGATTCATCCTCCAGGTACCATGAATGTCTGTACAAAATATGTGGGTAGTTTAGACCAAAGTGGTGGACGACTAATCCTGTACCCAACATCTCATATCTACAGCTGCAAGCACGACTTTAGCTTTATTTTATATTGTCTGTTCAATTCAATTCAGTTTTATTTACATAACAGCCAATTTCATGTCATCATAGCTCTTCAAATTTTAAACAGAGAAACCCAACAAATTCAAAGTTTGTTTTTGGATTCCCTTTGAGCAGAACTTGGGCGACGCTGGGAAAGAACTAAAAAGTGGAAAAGAAAAGAAAAAACAATCACTGAACACCAAAAAACCCCCCCAAAAAATCCAACCAAGGCTTTGTTTGTTCTGAGAAACAAAGAAAGTGAGAAAGGACTCAATTTTGTCCAATGTGTCTCAAAGATTGTTCAAAAATCTGTTCAAATGATTCAAAACCTGTCTTAGATGAGCTAAAAATTTACTGAAATTACAATGAAATGGTTCAAAATGAGTCTTACATCCACTAAAAGTGTCACAGTCTAAAGCTTATTAAAATCTGAGACATTCTGGACATCTTTAATGTCACTTTGAACCATTTGTTGGATCATTTTGAACTAACTTTAGCTAATCCTGAACAATTTTGTAGCCATTTCGTGCAAATGTTAAATAATTTTTGATTCAAGATAAAAAAAATTTGGGATGAATTTGTGTTGTAAACTGCAACCAAATAAATTTGACATCCACTCCAGGCGTCTGTACTTCTAGAATTTTGGACAAGTTGCAAGTCGTTCTGGACTTCAGAGTAAATTTGGTTGATTGTGGGCTGTTTTCAAGTCATTTTGGACCATTATTGAGCCTGTACTAGTTTAAATATGATGTGATGTGTCCTAGTGTGAACAGTAAAACTGCAGCAGTTTATCTATGGCATAGAGTCAGAAACAATACACGTCAGCTGCAAAAAATGACGCTAAAATTGTTCAGAATACCTAAAACTTAGCCTAATGCCTCAAAACTATTTAAAAATGAAAGAAAGTTGTCCAAAATTCATCAAAAATTGACCAAAATGACTCAGAATTTATCCAAAATGAGTGAAAAATGGTCCTAAAAGATTTTGTTTGTCCATAATGACTGAAAACAAGCCAAAACATGTCAGAAAACAACAGAACCAGGCCCAGGGAGGGTGGCCATCTGCCTTGACTGGTTGGGGTGAGGGAGGAGATTAAGGTCTACGTAGCATTTTTTGCTATCTGATTTCCAGAGGTGGGTAGTACCGAGTTATATTTACTCCGTTACATTTACTTGAGTAACTTTTTGAAAAAAACGTACTTCTGAGAGTAGTTTTACTCTGCCATACTTTTTACTTCTACTTGAATAGATCTGTGAAGAAGAAACGCTGCTCTTACTCCATTCCACTGGGATACACTCCACTCCTTACTTCTTTATTCACCACATTAGAGCTGCTTTATTTTGCTGGAGAGATGCCCCCAGTGGATCTACCACATGACTGTGTTTCACCAATCAGATAAAGCAACAATAATCACATGACTCCGTTTCACCAGACGCCACCTTGAAGTCACATGACCTCATACGAACTGTAGCGGCATAGCGGCACAAACTCTGCACACATAGCAGACAGAATGAAAGAAATGGGGGCATTTTAGAGAAATTTGATCTTGCTTCGGAGTCCGACAACATTAGCATAGCATTAGCATAGCATTAGCATGGATATCTTCATCTTCAGGTTTTGTTAGGAGACAAAAGCCGAAGGCGGCCACTAACATGGGTGAAGTGAAGCATGACATCAGGCTGGTAGGTCCATGTGGTACAGCGGGGGGCGGAGACACAACCTCCCAATATTGGGATGTTCGGGTTCAGCCCTAGTCGTATCGTTATTTTCTGTCTACTGAGTCTGTGCCATTTGGAGGGAAGTGAAATACAGTATAGTTTTTCCCTGGAAGTAGTTTGCACTGTTCAAGCATAAAAACGTCACCGTACTGCACGTATTTGTTTCTAAAGCTTTATGTTGTCAAAAAAAAAGAGATTTGGAAATTTGTGTTTTTGTGCCTTAACTTGTCATTTTGTAAAGATGTTATTTATTTTTGCTATTTTTTATTTTATTATTTGGAATTACCAGAATTTGCACATTATTTTACATTTTTGTCTGTCTGGTTACATCATTTATAAAAAATAAATCAGACATTACAATCAAACAGTTACTCAGTACTTGAGTAGTCTTTTCACCAAATACTTTTTTACTCTTACTGGAGTAATTTTTTGGATGACTACTTTTACTTATACTTGAGTGATATTATTTTGAAGTAACGTTACTCTTATTTGAGTACAATTTTTGGCTGCTCTACCACCTCTGCTGATTTCATGTACAGCACTTTGGTTAACTCAGGCTGTTTTTAATTGCACATCTTGTACTAAATTAACACAATGACCATAAAGATTTCTGAACTGTGCTAAATAAATACATTTGATTTGACTGGAAGTCTTTAGGAATCCTAAAACAGACAATGAGGGCTTGTTTTTGTAAGTGTTTGCACCACCTTCCTGCAGTAGACATCTGCCTAATGAGACGCCTTGTTCCACATCACATGTCCTCATTTGGTTTATTTTAATACACAAAGCTGTAAATTGTGAATCCTTTCCTTGCTTTCTGCCTGCAGGTCCGACCCACATCATTCCGCCTCCACACTGCAGTCAGACTCAACCACAGAAGGAGTTTATCTTGTTGTTGTGAGGACAGAAACGTGTTCCTATTTACAGAAACACTGGCCTCTGATTGGCTGACATTGAGGCGTTCTGCTGGGGAGGGGGCGGGGCCTCGTTTTACTCCATTACGACCGTCTTATCGAAAGCCTTCCAGGAAACCGGAGCGGCATAAAAGCTTTCTCCGCCGTCCAGCCCAGTAAACACGATCTGTCAGCGTCTAACGGCCGCCGTGTGGTTTGTTTCTGCTGCCTGTCCTCGTGACTCAGGCTGTGTTTTCTCCTTAGATGTGAGTTCATGTGTGGGACAGCGCTGGATCGATGCCGGGCCTGTTCTCCTCCCGGAGGACTCATTAGCTGCTAACGGTCGCCGCCGCTAACTGAAATCCATCAGCTGTTTGTGCTTCTTTTATCAGAGTCTCCTCACGCCGAGCTTCCAAACACTGGAGGTGAAAATGCATCTCTGGCACGTGATGCTGTTGACTTAGAGAGCAGGACTGTGTTTTAAACCGCCGTGGTAGATGAAGGTCATCTGGAGGTCGCTGTCTATTATGTTCAGATTCAACAGGAAAACATCTGCAATCAGGAGATTCCATGAAAAACCAGACAGTCTCTCCTCAGAATCATCTTATCAACAATAGCTTTGGTATTTTCAATGAAGCCAAGCAGTTTGGAGGGACAGAGCTGAGATGACAGATTAGTTTTAGACCAGATGTTCTGATTCCTGCAGTCTGATTGGAGCACAAACCCTTAAAATGACGACGGATCTCCTCATCATAAGCTTCTCCTCATCATAAATACCATGTTTAATAAACTGATTTAATTACTTTTTCCATCTAATAGTCGAAATAACCAAAATAACGAACCAGTCTCAACTTGCGTTGCATCATCTGGCAGAATAAAGCTCTAATTTTTCAAAAATCTTACTGATGGAAGATGGATTTCTGATGTTAATAACAGTGCTTATTTCAAAACAGAAAGCTAATTTTAAATCCTATGACTCAGTTTCACATTGGTGCCGTTGGGAGAAAACCTCAAGAGGATGAAATGATGAGTTATACTTTTTCAAAGTGACTCAAAAATGAACCCAAAAGACTCTAGACTTGACTAACATGCCAAAAACTGGTCTGAAATGAGGTAAAACTCAACAAAAGTGACTGAAAAGTAGAAAATTGTCTTAAACTATTCAAAAATATCCATAACTACTGAATAATCGTGATCAATTTTGTCACCAACTTTGAGAAACTGTATTATGGGATGTATCTTATTGCAAACAGTTTAATGTCCATGATGTAGGAATCTGTTTCAGTTTGTCCAAATTTACTAAAATGGTTGAATCTTCTTCAAACTGCATCAGATCTTCCCAGAATGACTCCTAATGTGTCCAGAGTTCCTAACATCTGTCCAAAATGCCTCAAAGCTTTTACACAGTGACTTGAACCTTGGCCAGAATGACAACATCTTGTTAAAAATGTCTCAGAAATGGACCGAAAAGACTCAATTTTGTCCAAAGTCTCTCAAAAATTGTTCAAAAATCTGTTCAGATGATTCCAAACCTGCCTTAGATCAGTTAAACATTTATTGAAGTTACAATAAAATGGTTCAAAATGGCTCCAAACCTTTCCAGTCCGCGTTAGAACCAGCTGTGATCATCAGTTTTATGGGATGTAGCCTAGTAATCATCAGTATTATGGGATGTATCCTAGTGTGAACAGTTCAGAGTCCTAGAAACAATCATTGGTTCCCTGGATGTGTTTCTGTCTTCCAATAATTCACCAGAGAAAACTTTAAAAAGGTCATTCTTTGTAAACTTTCAGGGTTCACCAGCAGCATCACAAACACAAGAATAACATCAGGTAGAGGTTAAGTCATGGGAATCAGGAAAACCAGTAGGATTCATCCTCTGGGACCATGAACGTTTGGAAAAAACATCATTGTGTTGGTGTAACAGTTGAGATATTTCAGGTAAAACCAAACGAGTATCTGTCACTGCAAGAACTGTAGAAAACCCAACAATAAAAGATGCTCTTCTTCCTAAAAACACCAGAACCGACCACCTACAGACTCCAGAACCGGCTCTGAAGGTGTTTCCGGACTCACCTGTCTCTGGTTCTCCGTCTCGAGTCGCAGTCGAGCTTCGATGCAGCGTCGCGTCTCGAGGAAGGCCTGGCGCTGGGCCCGGTCCGACAGGTAGCTGATGAAGATCCCAGCGGTGTTCATGCACATGAACAGCACAGCCTGAGCTGCCACCTGGAACGCAACGACAGGAGCTTAGATACAGCATGAAGCTCATTCTGATGGTAAAAAACTGACTTTTCTCTGCTTTATCTTCTCCTCAGATCATTCAGACTGATCAGAAATGAAGCTACAACCGTGAAGAAACAAACAAATGGTTCACAAGCAGCTCAGTTCAGTGGTTTAACTTGTTTTCATCCACCTGTAGTCCAAATTTCAACCAAAAATTTGCTAAAATCCAGGTTTAGATAACAGGTTAATTGACTCAAATGCTGTAAAACTACTGAAAAGTGGTGAAAATATTGTATTACTAAATGAACCAGTTTAGGAAAAACAAAAAATAAAAAACAGAGTAATTGATAGTTGGGGAGTTTTACAGATGTGGAAACCATCATCAGTGAAGACTATCTGCTTATCTCATGACCTCCTCGCTGCTTTAACATGTAGAGGTTAAATTAAATACAATCTGACATCCTGAAATCTATGGTCTGTTAAGGCAAAACCTTAAAAGACCTTAAGAGACCTGATAAGACCTTAAGAGACCTTATAAGACATTAAAAGACCTTAAAAGACCTTAAAAGACCCAAAAATACTTGAAAAGACTTTAGAAGACCTTAGGAGACCTCAGAAGACCCTAAAAGACTATAGAAGACCTTAAAAGGCAATAAAAGACTTTTTTTTTTAAAGTAAAAGACTTTATAAGACCCCAAAAAACCTTAAAAGACCTTAAAGGACCCTACAAGATTTTAAAATACTGTAAAGGACACCAAAAGGTCTTAAAAGACCTCATAAGACTTTAAAAGACCCCAAGTCCTTCCCGAAAGGACTCATAATTTGTCCAAAGTACCTAACATCTTTCCAAAATGCCCTGAACCTTGGTCAGAATGACAACAACTTGCTCAAAATGTTTCAAAAATGGTTCGAAAAGACTCGATTTTGTCTCAAAAATCATTAAAAAAATATGTCCACATGATTCAAAACCTGTCTTAGATTAATTAAACATTCACTAAAGTTACAACAAAATGGTTCAAAATCGCTCAAAACCTTTCTAATCCATGTGATAAGCAACTTTTTTTTAAAATTATGGGATGAATCATAGTTTCAAAAGCAGTTTACATGATGTAAAACGAACACAAAAAGATGCAAAACAACTCAAATGTGACAGAAAACAACCAAAATTTGTTGAGACCATAAAGTCGTGAGGAAAATGTTCACTAAGATAACCAATGGAGAAAGACTTTTCTCAAATTTCTAGACAATCAAACTTCTTTTTGAAAGCAGAGGAGTCGCCCCCTGCTGGCAGGTTTAAGGCATTTCAGCACCAGCTTCATTTTTCATTTAAATTATCTATATACAGTCTGTGGTCGGATTGGAGCCAAAAAATGAAAATGAAATGACACTAGTGCACATGAATGAGGTAAATAACATAAAATTAAAGTGTTTGATAGCTTTATTGCACCGTCTGGATGCTCCAGACTGCCCTTTTACTTTGACAATGAGGCGTCGGAGGTCACTGCTGTTCTGTTTGTAACTGCGGAGATGATGAACGGTTTCAATGGGAGGGATTCATGTGCACTAACATGCACTAACATGAATGTGCAACCGGACCAACTGCCGAAACACAGAACAGTAAACCTCAGATTACAACACATTTAAGAGGCAGAGTGACTTTAGCCTCCTGCTAGTGACCTCATTACTCCGTTATAGCTGTTTGCTGCTAGCTTAATGCTATGTTTACGTTGAAAATGTTCCACCTTTTAGAGAGCCAGCAGTGACAGAGCGTCGCATAAACATCCATCTGGAGTTGTGTTTGTGTTCACCTCCTTTTATAAACCTCTGAGCTGAGATAAAGGTTAAAAGGCTCCGTGGAGTGAAGTGGAGCTGAATCGAGTGATATTCTGATGTAAAAACATCACATAAAACACTTTTATTTAATATTCACGGCTCCACTAGTATCTCTGCTTCATTGTTAAAATGAAGGCCAGATGTGTTTAACTCTCAGCTATTAAAGCTCGTATTACCTCTGAAAGGGAGACACAGAAAAGGGAAAATAAAGCAACCAGGCAGCAGAATTTGATATCATGAGGTACAAATTACTCAGTACACCGAGTGCACAAAGGCCTAGTTTGTAATACGAAGGTCTTTCTGCAGCACATTTGTGATTTCGAGCTTTAAAAAAAAAACCAGAATCCAGGCAGTGGTGACTCAGAGGAGCATGGCCGCCTCCCTAATTCTTTGAAAGACGACAGTTTGGAGACCGAAGGTTTTCATCAGCGGCTGATGTAACGCCGAGCAACAGCAGCGTCATCGTCAGCGCAGGGATTTCACATGATGCAAGTTTTAGAACGGGTTGGCGGAGAGTTCGACGTCTCGCAGAGGGAAACCCAGCATTAATCACATGGAAAAATCATGAAAAATACACATTTTAACTGATTTCACATGGATTTTTAAAAAAATAATGTACTGTTATTTTTCAGACATTAACTGTTCCGTTAAATTCCAGACAATAACTGGTAAAATTGCAGATATTTGCATGTAGATAGTTAAAAAAACGACAAAAAAACAAAGGCCACAATTGTAAATAATGTCCACATCAATCACTGTATTTAAATTAAAATATATTAAATTAGAGATGTTTGAAGGAAAAATCATCCAGCCAACGTTAAGCACTGAAAAAATGGTACGTAAGACCCGAAAAGAAGTTAAAAGACCTTAACAGACATAAAAAAAAGACCTTAAAAGACCCCAAAAGACCTTAAAAGATCTTAAAAGACCCAAAAGACCCTAAAACACATAAAAAAATCTTAAAAGCCCTTAAAAGACCCTAAAAGACGTACAAAAATATTTTGAAAGATCCAAAAAGACATTAGAAGGGCTTATTAGACCTAAAGAGATCTTGTAAGACCCTAAAATGCACTAAAAGACCTTAAAAGTCCCTGAATGATGTTAAAACACCTTAAAAGACATAAAACATAAAAAAAGACCATAAAAGACCGTAAAAGACCGTAAAAGACCCTACTGACAACTGCTGACAATAACTAGTAAATGTGCAGAAATTTGCATGTAAATAGTTAAAAAAAAGGGTCAAAACTGTAAATAATGTCCACATCAATCACTGCATTTAAATTAAAATATATTATATTACAGATATTTAAAGGAAAAATCATCTAGCCAATGTTAAGCAATGCAAAAATGGTAAATCGTGTTTTTTAAAAAAATTTTTTAATCCAGTATTTTTCCAAAATATTAAAATGTACAGATATTTGCTGTTATTGCAAAGAAAAAAAAATCTGTATTTTAACGACTGAAAAATGGTGAATTTTTTTATTTAACAGATCTTCCCTGTACGTTTACAATTTCTGACCATTAAATGTTCCATTTTTTCTTTCACTGTATTTAAATACAACATTATTATTTATTTTTATTTAAGATCAAAGAGCTCACATTAAGGACTGAAAAAAGGTAAATATTTTTTAAACTGTTCTCAGTTTCGCTTTCATTTAGTTGAATTACAGAAAATAACAAAATCACAGAAAATGATGATTCCATATTAATGATTTTAAAAAATAATAAACAACAGCCCAAGAAGTTTAAAAAAAAGTTTTGTTTTTTGTTAAAAAACAGCCATTAGTTGTTTTACAGTGTGTGTCTGGTAAATTATGGGTGTGAAACTTTATCTTTTTTGGGAGGGTAATGACATGGTGTTTATCCGCTGTACTCTCCTGAGAGTACTGCCTTCAGGGAGTATTTACAGTCAAAGACTAGCCTGGACTTGTCCTCAGCATCTGCTCCCCTCTGCAGCTTCTCTGCTTCTATTAAAAGGTCCTTTATTTAGTTTTATTTCCCCACAAAAAGCCCACAATGATCCCACTGGTTGCTACCTGCACAGGCAGCTGATTAGGTTTTTGTTATTTGCACTGATGATCAGATTTCTGGTTTTTAACACTCATCTTCTGTCAGACCAAAGCTGGATCGACGTAAATGTTCCTCAGAGCATAAAATAAGTCTCATATGTTGTTAAATTTCAACACAGATGCATCTTGATACTCTGCTCATCTAACTCCAACATGTAAATCTCTATGAACACCAACATCTAGGCCTCTATGAACACCTAGACCTCTATGAACACCAACATCTAGACCTCTATGAACACCAACACCTAGACCTCTATGAACACCAACATCTAGACCTCTATGAACATCTAGACCTCTATGAACACCAACATCTAGACCTCTATGAACATCTAGACCTCTATGAACACCAACATCTAGACCTCTATGAACATCTAGACCTCTATGAACACCAACATCTAGACCTCTATGAACACCAACATCTAGACCTCTGTGAACTCCAGGTTCTGGTTCCTACCAATGAGTCCACATCAACATTTAGTTTAAACGTCTAAAAACTGGAACCTTGTCTGGTCAAACTTTAACACATCAGATTCTACTGATGTTAGAGCCTCAAAAGTTGGAGAAATGTGGACCAAAGACTGTAATTTAGTAGAAATATGGATCCATCTATAGATAAACACTAACAGGAACTTTATGGAGACATGATACCACTCTTGTTGGGAATTTTTGCAGTTTTTTTTGCCATTTTCAAGGGCCAGTAATCCAAATTTTGTCTTCTGCTGGATCCATTCAATAATTTGGATCAACTACACACCATTCTGTCTGTGTCCTCGCTACGTTTCATAACTGTGGTGATTTTATTTCTGGAGATATTGAATCTTTAAAATGGCTTCACAGGTTGTTTTAAGGGCGAAACTAAAAAAAATCCCAGGTTTGAAAACATGAAATTAGAAAAAATCCTGTAAAAATATTCAACAGAACTTAGTTTTGGGTCCCAAATAATTATTATAATCAAACTCTGAACCAAACTGTAGACGATGGAACAACAGCGCTATCAGAGAAACCCTTACAGGGATTTTTTCTTTTGCTTTTTCCAGATTTCCGTCACACCTTAAACTAAACAGGGATTAATGAAGATGAGTTGTTGTCGTTTCTGAACTTGTTGTCAGCGCCGGCAGCTGCTGTGCAGTGAAGGAAATATCTGCTCTGACTTTTAGCTATTGCTATTTACTCTGTTATATTTTCTACCACTAGCATTGTTAAGCTAGCAAGGGGCACCATGACAAAGACTCCAGTGGTAATTAATGACCTCCAATCAGAGCTAGCATAGAGGATAACATTCCTGCAGTCAAATAGTGAATATTACCAAGGGGAGCTTGCATTAACAGTCACATAATTGTGGTTAAAATAGTCTTATTAGCATGTGGATGAGAGTTTCAGTCGTTTTATCAATTAAACAGTTATTCATTTAGTAGCGGTATTGATTATTGGTGAAGAAAATTGTTCCCAAAATTGCATCCCTCAGCATTGTTTTGCTTCAACCTGAGCAAAAATCTAATCGGACAGAAGATTTTCCTTTTTACTGTTGAGTTTCTGCCCTAAACTTCCTCCTTATTCTGAAACTGTGCCTCCTGTTCGTCTTGAACGGTGAATCTGTAAAATCCAAACACAGGAATGTTTATTCAAAGTCTCCTTTTCACAGTTCAGTCCACTGCGTATCAAAGGGATCAGATAACTCAAACCCAGCTCTGTGCCTCCCTGTCGGCCGTCTCGCTTTCCCGTTGTATTTTTTTTGTTTTGTTTTGGGTTTTTTTGTAGTAGAGAAAGTGCTTTGGTTCCGGAGGCAGAATTGTGTCGCTGCAGATAAAAACCTCCGACAGACAGCTCCATGTCCTCCATCGCTGGAGTGCTCGGCCTCTGTTTTCCTCTGCAGTGAAATTACTGCACTAAGAGCACATTTCAAGAGGGAAAAATAGAGCATGAAGAAGGGATTTTCTCGACGGAGAGCGTTTTCCTGAACTGCCCGTCTGGATCACTGCTGGACAGCCTGACGATTGGAGGAAACCGGAGAGCAGCAGCGGAGTCACGGTTTGTCGAAAATATATAACCTGATTATTATTTGATTTAGGTTTGTCTTATTGCTGTTCTGTACAATTCTAGTTGAAAAACACTTTGGTTCAGGTCATGTCTGTCTTTTTGGTACCAAATACCAAAAGGAAACTTTTGCGTTTTTACTCCCAGAAACTGCTCATTGGTTGAAAAGATGCACAGCAGAACTTCACATGAAACTAAAAAAAAAAAAAACCCTCAAAAAACAAAAATAAGGGAGAAGAGAAGCAAGAAAACTACACACTAAGAACTAATGCAGACTAAATTTAAGGCATAAAGTAGACAAATATGATTTTTCTTCCGAAAAGGTTGCGAATAAAGAAGACGGAACTGTAATGAACATATATTCTGCAAATATGTGCAAAAGTCACAGTACACTCTACTTAATATTGTCTTCATGCCACTTTTTTAACACAGTTACAGTGTTTAAAAGCAAACGGCAGTAGAACATTTATGCTGTCTTAAAAATGATAATGTAAAATAAAACTAAACAGAAAAAAAAGTGACAAGCTGGAAATTTAAGATGCGTGCTGCAGGTTGTGAGCAGTGGTTTATGCAACAGCAAATTAGTAAAATATGTGCACCTAGAGATGCTACGTTATGGTAAATAACTGCAGTGTTCTCATTTAACAAAACCAGATGTCAAATCCCACAACATTAAGGTCCAAAACTCTAGATCTGATCCAAATCAAAGTCCAGAAAACCAACATAAAACCAGATCAGAAAAAGATCCGAGAGTTCGATCCAGACCAGAGAAGATGATGTGTAGCTCAAACTGTATATACATATGTGTGTGTGTGTGTGTGTGTGTGTGTGTGTGTGTGTGTGTGTGTGTGTGTGTGTGTGTGTGTGTGTGTACACTACCGTTCAAAGGTTTGGGGTCACTTAGAAATGTCCTTATTTTTTAAAGAAAACCCTTTTTTTTTTTTTAACTGAAGTTAACATTAAATGAATGATAATCCAGTGTAGACATTGTTAATGTGGTAAATGACTATTGTAGCTGGAAACAGCTGATTTTTAATGGAATATCTCCATAGAGGTACAGAGGAACATTTCCAGCAACCATCACTCCTGTGTTCTAATGCTACATTGTGTTAGCTAATGGTGTTGAAAGGCTCATTGATGGTTAGAAAACCCTGCAGTTATGTTAGCACATGGAGAAAAGTGGGAGTTTTCATGGAAAACATGGAATTATCTGGGTGACCCTGAACTTTTGAACAGTGGTGTCCATATAGAGACACATACAGACATTTATATGTCAGAATGCGTCACATGCACACTACAGTGCTAGTCAGGTGGTTGTGCACAGAGAAGCTTCTAGTCTCCACTCAGTTACTGCAGCAGCTCAGACCAAACAGAAGAACAAAAGAAAGTGTTTTAATGTGATTTTATCTCCATGGGCTGCTTTAGGTCAGCATTTTAAATCATGTCCATCTAATTGCAGGAAGCTAAAACCGTGATTAACATCCTTTAATTGTGCAGTCTGAGCTCGCTCTTTATATCATTCTGCACTGCGAGGCTCAAACATCAGGAGCAGTAACTCCAACCAGAGCTCATATTTAAGGCCTTTAAGGTTGTATTTAAGTCAGACTGTTTAATTTTCTTCCTCTGATGATGTTATTAATTCAGTGGAGGCGGCCCTCCTCCGCTGCTGCAGGAATCCCTGCATGTTGAAGGGAAGAAAAAAGCCTCCTGCAGTGAATTTCACATTGAGACTGAATGTGTGTGGGAGTATCAGAGGATTGTTTTCCTCGGAGCTCCACATGTGGATGCATCTTTGTGCCGGTCTTGTCCCCCGAGGCTCCCCTCAGCCTCCCGGTGCATTACGCTGTGTTATTGTGTGTTATTGTCAATCTCTCCCAGGACGCCATCAGCACTGATTCAATTTCTTAGTCGCCCCCTGAAGGCCTCTGCTCCTCCCACAGAGATGAAAATGAAAAGCCCGTACGCTGCTGCTGTGGCGGCATCCATGTTGTTTTGGAGGCGAGCGGCGGCGGTTGGCCGTAAAGGGCATCAGCCGGTGCTCGTCTGAAGGGAAATGCCAGCCATGTGGATGCTTTTAACGAGGCCTCATTAGCAGCAGGAAGAGCTACACGGAGAACCGTCGGGTTAATAATAGCAATAATTATCATAATGTTTTCAATTTCATTCAAGCCTGAGCAGCGGCAGAGAGCGTGACACGGAAATGTACACAATTATCTGCAGTCAGGCCACAAATCTGTCCTCAACAGCACAACGGCCAGGATTCAGAATCTACACTGGAAAAAATCATGTTTTTTAACAGTTTTTTAAAAACTATTAACTAAAAATGTCAACATTAAAAATCCATGTTTTTAAAAATTGTAATTTGTTCTTTTCCAACATGTGACCATAAAGAAAATGCGTTAATTCGTAAACTACAATTCTGCAAAATGTATGCAAATGATGCATTATTGCATGCTTTATTATTATCATCATATCCTGATAAGAATACAGCGTACTAAATATAATAATAATTTATTATTATTATTATTATTATTATTATTATTATTATTATTATTACATCTTAATAAGAATGCATTTTAATAAATAATAATAACAGTAATGAATAATGAAGTTTTCTTCTTCTTCTTCTTCTTCTTCTTCTTCTTCTTCTTATTATTATTATTATTTCTTCCTAAAAAATATAAAAATATAATATAATAAATACTAATGATAATTAATGGTTCTTGTTATTATTATTATTATTATTATTATTATGTCATAATAAAAATATAGAACTACAGTGAAATATATGCGACTAGTACGACTAATAATATGAATTATTATTATTAATATTATTATTATTATTTTTATTATTATTATATTATATCTTAATAAGACTATAAGAATACATTTTTATAAACAATAATAGTAATAATAACAATAATGAATAACTTCAAGTTTTATCATTATTATTATTATTATTATTATTATTATTATTATTATTATTATATTATTATTATTGTTATTATTATTATTATTATTATTATTATTATTATTATTATTATTATTACACTGTATTCTTATATTTTTATTTTTCTAATACAGCGTACATTTTTATATTTTATGCTCATACTTTTCTACATGTTTATATTTTCAGGACACATTTTTCTACTCATGTTTATGTTGTTTTTTTTCTGCTGTAATGTAACCGGTATCGCATGAATAAAACATTTCTGGTTCTGATTCTTTTTTTCATATAGTTATCACTATCAAAACAGAAAAAAATCACCAAAATTACAGTGAATGTGATTAAGGTTAGATTTAAGAAGAGGAAACGACTCGTTTAAGGTTAGAGACGTTCATTAATGTGGTTAGAAAAACAAAAAGATGCTGACGGTTGTGGTATGGTTGTGGAACTGGTTAAAAGACAAACCAACAATGACAGAAAACCCGTCCCTCCTTCCTGAGGAGGTCGGGGTGGTGGACGGGTCGGCAGCACATGAGACTTCCGAATGTAACAAAGGCTGCAAAAAGGCTTCGTCGCTGGTCTTTTTTTACAGGTGTTTTTTTTGATTTTTCGAATTGTTTTGCATTCTGCTGCACCACGCAGTTCAGAGAAAAGAGCCACAATCCTGCATGACTATGCAAAACCCTAAATATGTCCAACAAAATATTTAGGGATTCCACCTCTTAGCGTGGCATTGAACATTAAAGACAACCCTGATTGCCATAATTCTCCTCTCTCAGTCTTAAACGCTCCATAAACCCTCTCTGTTGTCGACTAATTTAGGAGCAACTGCAGGGATTTCATAATTTCGTACTGCAGAGGGAAACAGGTGAGATGAGGACGAGCGTTGGAACTAATTAGTGAGTTTCACCCTTTAGTCCGGCACAAAGAAATATCAGGCAGATGTGCTGCGCTGCCACGAGGCCAAACGTTTATTAATGTGGTTGGAATAATAAAAACATGGTGATAACATAACTGGTTAAAAGAAAAACCAACAATGACAGAAGTCCCGAGTGACGTCGACCCGTCCATCCACCCCGACCTCCTCCGTCTGCAAGAAAGGCTGCAAAAATGCCTCATCAGTGGGCGTTTTGTACGGTGTTTTTCTTGGTGCTTTGTTTGATTTTTCTAATTTTCCTGCATCCTGCTGCACCACACAGTTCACAGAAAAGAGCCACAATCCTGCATGATTATTCAAAACCCTAAACATTTCTTTGGACATTAAAGACAACCCTGATTTCAGTAATTCTCCTCTCTCAGTCTTAAACTCTCCATAAACTCTCTCTGTTGTTGACTAATTGAGGACAAACTGCGGGGTTTTCATAATTTCGCACTGCAGAGGGAAACGGGTGAGATGAGGACGAGCGTTGGAACTAATTAGTGAGTTTCACCCTTTAGTCCGGCACAAAGAAATATCAGGCAGATGTGCTGCGCTGCCACGAGGCCAAACACCGACTCATATCAATATTTCAGCGCTATCAGTTTCCCTGCTGCACAAAGGCTGGACATCTTGTGTTGCGTTCGTACACATGTAACCTGCTCGTAGCGTCGATGACAGCTGTGTGAAAACGTGAAGCAGCAGAGCAGAGGAAACCACTCAAATGAAGGGATTTATTCCGGAGGTGCAGGACGATTAACTCACACACTCCGCCAATGACTAGATGAAGATATTCCACAGTCAGCGCCACCACGAGATTTTGAATTCTGGCACACTGCGGACGGCCTTGGTTAATAATTCATCGCCGGCTGATGTTTGCAGACGGAAAACAAACTAAACCTCTGGGTGTTGATGCAGTGGAGCAGCTCTGGTTGGTTTTCATCTGATTAAACCTCATGAAAATCTGATCTGAGCTTCATACAGACGCAGGATCAGCGACATGAAGACTGAGTTAGATCACAAATCTAACATTTGCTGCCTTTAAAAGCTCTCCTCAGCTCTGGGTTTCAGTAATTAGTATTTAAACAATGATGCTTCCAGCCAAACAGCACAACAAGATCAATATTTAACTATTAAACTCTGCTCCAATTCCAAAACTTTGCTTATTTCAACTTTTTGTCAAGGAGACAAGTAACTCCTTCATACAAATGGAAATCCTCAATGTCACTGGTCTACCCCCGCAGGAAAATGAACTCCACCGCATCACAAAAAAACACCTAACAATCAGGAACATCTTGAGGAACATGACAATGACCTCCAAACTTCCTCGACCCCATTCTGATCAGACATCAACAGGATGCAGTGGAATAAATTTGATTCCCAGACGCCCCGCTGTACAACCCAGAGCACCCAAAAGATCCAACATCCTGGTCCGGACCCCAGAGGACCTCTCGAGATGTCCTATGGGGTCCGGACCCCATAGGACGCCCCGAGAGGTCCTCTGGTCCGGACCCCATAGGACGCCCCGAGACGTCCTCTGGTCCGGACCCCATAGGACGCCCCGAGACGTCCTCTGGTCCAGACCCCATAGGGCGCCTCGAGAGGTCCTCTGGTCCAGACCCCATAGGGCGCCTCGAGAGGTCCTCTGGTCCGGACCCCATAGGACGCCCCGAGAGGTCCTCTGGTCCGGACCCCATAGGACGCCCCGAGAGGTCCTCTGGTCCGGACCCTATAGGACGCCTCGAGAGGTCCTCTGGTCCGGACCCTATAGGACATCTCGAGAGATCCCCGGTTCCGGACATATACTGTTGCAGCAAGAATGAAAATCTTGTTGTCAAAACATCACAAACTCCAGCACCAAACTCGATAGTGTCGCATATGATCGTTTGGTGCAAATTGCAAGATAAACTCACGAGTTCTGTAGTCCTCTTCTATGCATTTTTGAAAACTTTACATCATGATTGAGCTTCATCACGACCAAATCTGATCCGAGTCATTTAATGTTTATTAATTAGTCCTGATCTGGTATCATTTTCCAACATAATACACACTTCAGGTTTATGAAAGTTATTAAAATCAACCCAATGTGGAGAAAAAAACTGCATTTCTGCCTCCAAGTCAGTTCCTGAATGTACTGTAAGTGGAACGTTGTTGTAAAGGTCCAGTAGAACTCTGTCTAAATGTAGTACTAGAGGGTAAATGTAGTACAAGAGGCTAAATGTAGTACTAGAGGGTGAATGTAGTACTAGAGGCTAAATGTAGTACTAGAGGGTGAATGTAGTACTAGAGGCTAAATGTAGTACTAGAGGGTGAATGTAGTACTAGAGGGTGAATGTAGTACTAGAGGCTAAATGTAGTACTAGAGGGTGAATGTAGTACTAGAGGGTAAAGGTAGTATTAGAAAGTAAATGGAATATTAGAAAGTAAATGTAGTGTTAGAGGGTTTTATTTTTGTGGTAAAATGTGCAGAATAGTTTGGTTTTTATAGATTCTGGTGTGAACAAGCGGTTGATTTTTGCCGTTTTCTTTAAATGCAACATTCAGATTAAAGTGATTTTGATAACTTATCTGGACTCTAAATTTAGATTTGATTGGGTTTGACGACTAGCTTGAGTTAAAAATTTAACTATTCTTTCTGTTTTTAGAAGCTTCTAACTGATAAATGGTGCAATAGTGGTGATTCTTTAAAAGATAATGTGTCCTACTGTGTCCACGCTGGTTTGGTTTTATTGATGTAAGAAAAGTCGAGTCAGACCATTCTGCTTTGTGCAACGTAATGATGCAACAGGGTGGTAACTGGTGTTAAGGCCGAGCCACGGAGGCACTGATTTAACTCTACGATCATTTATATATGAAGGAGAGATGATAAAACCTTAAATTAACAGCTTCCAGGTAAAATAAAGACTCAGACTCTCAGAGCCTCGGTGCAGCTGAACGTTTCCCAGCTCAGGAGTCTTTCAGCGACACAGAACATCAAAAACGTCGCATTCGTTCACTTTTTTTTGTCTATTCCGCTGCAGATCATACGGGTGCGAATCCCACGATACGTGACCTAAATGCGACTTGTTACCATGACGATGCCTGATGTCATTCGGCGGAGACGACTGTCACAGTTTAGAAACAGCAAAGTGAGCAAATGACAGCCTCACTGGTGTTTGAGGAGATAAATGAAACAACTGTGAAACCAGCTGGATGTGACTCCCAGCTGCTGTATTCAGTAAATACTGGGGTCAGACATTTGAGAAATGATAAAGTTCTACAAGAAAAAATTCTAAATGAAGCATAAAAACCCTTCAAATGAATAGTTTAAGAATAGAATTAGCCTAGCATTAGCATTACACACCGCAACATGTTAACTGAAAAGCTTTTAAATTCTCCTCTCAGCACCATCAAAACATATTTTAGTGAATATATTTTCATATCTTCATCGTCTATAACTAGTTCTGACCAACCACCTACCAACATTAAAGTTTACCCACAATCACCTTTAAAGTTTTCTCTGGTGGATTATCAGAAACCAGAAACACATCCAGGAACCAATGATTGTTTCTAGGACTCTGAACTGTTCACACTAGGATACATCCCATAATACTGATGATCACACTAGGATACATCCCATAATACAGATGATCACTAGGATACATCCCATAATACTGATGATCACACTAGGATACATCCCATAATACTGATGATCACTAGGATACATCCCATAATACTGACAATCACTAGGATACATCCCATAATACTGATGCCAAAAGGTGGTTTTAGAGCAAATGAACAACAGGCAGATTTAGTGTTTAGTTTGTGACACCTAGAGTCAATGTAAAACTGATTTCTGCTTGAGTTTATGTCAGTTTTGTCCAGTTTTTATTGTTGTGTCTTTTCATTTTTGCTGTCATTTTGTGTCTCCTTTTGTCTTTTTTCATGTTGTTTGTTTCATTGTTTTTTGTCTTGTTCATGTGGTTTTGTGTCTTTTTCAGACAGTTTTGTCTCTTTTTTGTTATTTTGAGTCTCTTTTGTGTCATTTGGAAGAAAAAACAGTTTCAGCATCTAGTTTGTGACACCTGGATGGATTTAAACTGATCTGGTGTCAGTTTCTACCAGAACTCAGATGTGTTTGTCCTCCTAAATGTCATGGTTCTATCTGCTGGACTGATGAAGTTCTGAGGCTCAGAAATGATGGAAAATGTCCATTAGAAAGTGATAAATCTGGACCCTCCTCTATGGACTTCAAGAACCTGGAACTCTGAAATATTCACAGTATGAAGTAGAACTCTGCATGGACTCATTAAATACACTAAAGTTGCTGTGAACAACAAACGAGCTGATTCTGAGAAGGTCAGGGGCAGGAAATAATTAATTTCTCAGGAAATGACACAGACAGGTGAAGTGAAAATCCCTGATTATCTCGTTATAGTGGCTCCTGTCAGAGGGTCAACAATCAGATATAAAAGCTGAATTTGGAAGCATGAAACTCCAAACTAGTGCTCGTTTCTTTGACTCTACTCAGAATAAGTTGTACAGACCATCTCCAGCCTCCATCTGCATGAACATCTGTGCAGCAGTAAATTCACTGGTTTTTTAGCTGATTTTCCCTCCAGGTTTCCAACCCAATCTAATCACATGAACCAGAACGACTACCTTGTTGTGAGGCTGCTCGGTATGAAGACGTGTTGGAGATAACAGCCTGATCTGGAGTCAGATTAACACTTCAGCTCGTCTGGAATCGCTGCTCAGCTGTTGCTTCATGTGTAAATTGGACTCGGATGGCAGTAGAAAGCGTGCAGGAGGACGCTGTGTGTTATAGCGGCTCATTTCAGAGATAAAAGCTGAGATGTTCGCCAATATGCTCTGAATGTGTTAAATATAAATGAGACGACGAGGCGCCGGGTTAACTCTGCATATTTTAATAAGAGACGAGCCAGAGAACCTCGGCCAGCTGCTGGAAAGAAATGTCAGGATTTAAAGGCTTTCTGGTAAAGTATCTGGGTTTTTAACCTCAGAGGAAAATATTTGTACCTGCAGCTCCACAACATTTAACTGCAGATTTCAACAAAAGACATTTGATCGCATTGTGAAAATATAGCGAATTCTTACAGATTAAACGACACGGTGCTCAGTTTTCTGCATAATATTAGCTTCATCTCTGTTTTGGAGCTTCCTCAGTAATTTTATTAATGATCAGAGTTGTACCTTCATACAGTGAATATTTCAGAGTTCCAGGTCCTTGAAGTCCATAGAGGTGGGTCCAGATTTGAAATATTTCAAAGCGACCACAAAAACACATGTAAAATGATCAAAAAGTGACCCAAATTCACCACAAAAAGTTAAAAACAATGAAATAAAATTGTAAAAGTGACCATAAAAGGCCTATTTCTGCTGTAAAGCTGGACGTTTTAACATGGAGGTTGATGGAGGATCGACTCACGGTTGGAGCCTCCAGTGGACGTTTGAGGAACTGCAGCTTTTACTGCATGTTTCAGTCCTGGAACTGTAGAGATGTTTGGATTCATTTCACATGAAAAACTTCCCCCAGACCTTCATCTCCGGTAACTTTATTAATGATCAGAGTTCTACCTTCAGACTGGGAATATTTCCAGAGTTCCAGGTCCCTGAAGTCCATACAGGTGGGTCCAGATTTATCACTTTTTAATGGACTTTTTCCATCATTTCTGATCCTCAGAACTTCATCAGTCCAGCAGATAGAACCATGACATATAGGAGGAGAAACACATCTGAGTTCTGGTAGAAACTGACACCAGATCAGTTTAAATCCATCCAGGTGTCACAGTCTGAACACTAGATCTGGTTTTTGTTCATTTTTCTCTATAACCAACTGTGACCATCAGTATTATGGGATGTATCACAGTGTGAACATTAAAACTGCAGCAGTTTAATATCTAAGACATAGAATCATACAAACACTGCAATGCACACACCATTGGTTGCCCAAAAAGACTGCAAAACCTATCCTAAGTGCCTCAAAACTATTCAAAAATGAAGGACTGTTGCAAAACTGGCTCAAAAATTGACCAAAATGACCCATTACTTATTCAAAATATGGGAAAAGTGGTCCTAAAAGACTCAGTTTGTCCATAATGATTGAAAACTTGACATAAAATGGTCTAAAATGGCATATAAATTCTTTAAAATATTTTAAACTTTTCCACTCAAACATGAACCCAAAAGACTCAAAACTTGACTAAAATGCCAAAAACTGGTCCTAAATTAGATAAAATTTTACCAAAATGACTGAAAAATACAAAATCGTCCTGAACTATTCAAAAATATCCATAATTACTGAAGAATCATCTGATCCGTTTCATAGCCAGCTTTGAGTTTTGAACAGCCATTGGTACCCTGGATGTGTTTGTTTTCTGATAATTCAAGTCAGAAGTATATTGAGTCCAGAGAAAACCTTTGTCCAGATTGTAAACTTTCTGGGATTACAAGAGTAAAGAATAACGAGTCCATGGCAGACTTTCTGTTGACAATCCCACAAAGTTCTTCGTTTTATAGGCATCACAGGAATTTACTGCTCATTGTAAAAGTCTGTGAGGCTGAAAGACTCTGAAGAGGAAAGTATGGAGGATAAAAGTCGAGGTCAAGGAAATGTAAAAACGGCTGATTTGTGTTCTTGGTACTCAACTGCACAAGCTGCACTAAAAACACCGTACAGCTGAAGGGACGAACATTTCTTTTCACTAAAATTCAGATTAATGACTACGTCATATTATGAAATTAAAAAACAGACCCATTTTGGCACATTTTGATTGTCATTTCTACACTCTTTTCCATTTTTTTTCATGTCAATTTTCAAATTAAACTAACATATGAGATGATAAAGTTTGGGGTTTAGGGTTGCAATGAAACACCATATTCTTAAAACTTTACTTTTCATGACACCGAGCTGAATAATGGTCACATATTTTGAAATTTTTACAAAATTTTTATTTTTGTTGTATTTGAGAAAGCAGGCATAAAAAACCCATGTGCTTCAATAGCATCTTCACACCATTCGGTGCTTGGACCCTAATTAAAGCTGCAAGCAACATTGAACGGGTCCTCACATCCTTGCTGCTCAGTGAATCCAAGCATGTCCACCAGGTGGTGCTGCGACTGAGAGTGTATTTTGGCCTGTGGTCTTTTTGATGGCAACCGATCAAAACTGTCCACCAGGTGACACTATCACTATGAATGTATATCGGCCTAGGTATGTTATCAAGGCCGGACTCTCATCACATATGTCAAGTCTGAGGCAGATTGGAGCATGTACAGTCTAATTAGACAGCACTTCCTGGTGACCCATCCACCAGGTGGCACTCTCTCTGTGACTGTATTTTAATCTATAGAATTCATCTGGGCTGGAGTCTGATCAACCACGTAAAGTTTCACACAGACTGGAGCTTGTACAGGACAGTTATACAGCACTTCCTGTGTCATGACAAATTGTCAAAACTCCACTGGTCACATTTCCACACCCTCAGACTTTTGCGACGCATTTTGAGATCACCCATGCCTGGTGTACATCCTGGCCAAATTTGAGCTCTGTTGGGGTTACCCTGTTTGAGTTTATAGCTTTTGATAATGTGCAAAAATTGGTCCCAAATCGTCCAAAATATGACACAATTCAAAATGGCCGACTTCCTGTTGTGTTTTATATACAGTTGTCAATTACATTGATGAGTTACTTATGCCTACCAGTTTTTCATAGCTGTAGGTGACAGCTGGTCGTTGAGCCTGTTTGAAATTTCCCAGATGGCGCTATTTAGCCATTTTGGCTTACACCTCCTGATGTGTGTGCAAATTTTCACCCATTTTCAAATATCTTTAGGCCCGAGAGACAAAATAAAAAGTAGAAACCCATGGGTTTCAAGACAGTCCGACAAACCTTCAGTACTTGAACCCAAAATATGTCAACTCAAAAGTCTAGTTACGAGCTCATTAGCTTTTTCTTAGCTTTTAGCTGCATCCATCTAAAATCAAGAAGCCACAAAATACAACTCAGAAATGTAAATAATGGTGGCAGCTTAATCTCAAAGCATCCAGGAAACAGTCTTCAGCTTCAATGAAAAAATACAAATCGAACCTCTGACCTGAAAACTCCTTTTCTAATATATTCAGAGAAACATCGAATGTGCATTAATTTAGGATGAAATTATGCATCTCTAAATAAAACCTGCAGCTGTAAATGATCAGAAAACTCCCTGAGAGCTGCAGTGGTTTCATAACAGCCACCTCTGACTCCTGACAAACCTCCTCTACGTCCAGCACAAGAGCCAGTAGCTGGGTTCCTGCCACCAGTCGTGGCCTTCGGCGAGGCTCCTCCTCAGCATCACATCCTGACATTTACCCTCAGCTCAGCCTGCAGCTCGTCTCCTTAATGTCACTTCATGGATGCAATGTCTAGTTTCTGCCTCTGAGACACAAACAGCAGCCGTGGAAACGAGCTTCACCAGTGTCCCTGGAAACAAGTCATTTATACTCTACGAAGTTACGTATACTCCACGAAGTTATGTATACTCTACGAAGTTACGTATACTCCACGAAGTTATGTATACTCTACGAAGTTACATATACTCCACGAAGTTATGTATACTCTATGAAGTTACGTATACTCAGCGAAGTTATGTATACTCTACGAAGTTACGTATACTCTATGAAATTACGTATACTCAACGAAGTTATGTATACTCTACGAAGTTACATATACTCAGCGAAGTTACATATACTCAGCAAAGTTATGTATACTCTACGAAGTTACGTAAACTCTACGAAGTTAAGTATACTCTACGAAGTTATGTATACTCTATGAAGTTATGCATACTTGATGAAGTTAAGTATACTCTACAAAGTTATGTATACTTGACGAAGTGTACTACATCCATCAGGATTTATTCAGATTGTTCCACCACTAATATTATCTCACTCATGAAATCCTTCCAGTCTGCACACATGAATTATTCTCTCAAGTGCAACAATTCATTTCTTTTTATGCGACAGAGGAAGATTTTCGACAACACATGGTCATGAACAAAAGTTTCCATCCACTTTGAGGCTCTAACATCAGTAGAGTCTGATGTGTGGAAAGTTTGGCCAGACAAGGTTCCAGTTTCTGACTATTTTGGTTGAAATATGTTTAAAAAGATTCAAAATTGTCCATAATAACCAAAGTCTGTCTAAAAAATAGTCTGAATGTGTTCAAAACGATTTGAAACATGTTCTAAATTAACCAAAGATACTCAGTTAAAATGATTCAAAACTGCTTGAAACTTGGCCAAAAACACTGACATTTTCTAGACTGACACTATTCAATAATGATTGGCCTTTGCAATTGGGAAAAAATGTCACATTTTCAATTGAAGATGGTATAGTGTCTACATAAAGTTCCTGTAAGCGTATATAAATATATAGATGGATCCATATTTTTACTAAAATACAGTCTTTGGTTGACACTTCACCAACTTTAGAGATTCTAACATCAGTAGAATCTGATGTGTTAAAGTTTGACAAGACAAGGTTCCAATCTTTCGATATTTTGATTTTAAACTTCTCCAAAATGGGTCAAAATAGTCCAAAAAGAACTTTTGACGATGATTTCTGAGTCAGTTTGCACAGGTTTAGGTTATTTTTAGTCTGTTGTGCATAGTTTTGGACAGTTGTTTGCCATTTTGGACAATTTCTGTGTAATTTAGGCTGATTTTAAGTTACTTTTATTATTTGACTGTGGACCAATTGCAAGTCATTTTTGACAGTATTGTGATGTTTTGGACAAATCTGTAGTGGTTTTGAGACATTTTCAGTTATTTTGGATGGAGACAGGATTGTTTCCAATGGATCTAAAAGATTTAATGGATCCAGCAGAGGACACTTTTTAAATTATTGGTCCTTGAAAATGTGTAAAATATTTAATCCAGTAGAATTTGATGTGTTAAATTTTGACCAGACGAGGTTCCAGTTTTTAGATATTTAGATGTACCAAAAGAGATATTAATCCATTTGGACAAATATAAGTAATTTTGCACAGGTTTCAAAGCTCTTAAAGCTGCTTCTGTGTAGCTTTAGACAAAATTTCAGTCATTTTTGACAAAATTTCAGTCCTTTTGGATTTTTTTTGTCATTTTGGACAATTGTTGTGTAATCTGGACTGATTTAAAGTTATTTTGGAGAACTTCTGACAAATTCTGGACAAATTTTAAGTCATTTTCAAAAAGTTTCACATTATTTTGGATGCAGATAGAATAATTTCCAGCTGATCGAAAAGATTAAATGGCTCCACCAGAGGACACATTTTGAATTATTGGTCCTTGAAAGTGGAAAAAAAAAAGTGCAAGCACTTCCAATAGTTGGGGCATAGTGTCTCCATGAAGTTCCGGTAAGTGTATATAAATGGATGGATCCATATTTCTACTAAAGTACAGTCTTTGGTCGACATTTCCCCAACTTTTTGAGGCCAGTTTGTTTTGGCAACCAAAGCCGAGGACTTAAAGATCCTGGAGCTACATCACGTGTTTCAGGGAAGCCGAGTTTCTGCTGAACAGGCGGCATTTCTGGGACTGTGAATCATGCAAAGCTGCTCCAGTGGAGTCCCAGAGTGAGAATATACATCTGTAAACGAGCACATTAAGCCGCCTTCAGAGGAAGACCTTGTGATGCGAGCGGGTTTCTGCAGCGTGGGCAGCAGTGTTTGCTGTTCGGAGGGTTATTCCCTGAACTGTCAGGGCGACGGATCCCTGAAGGCAGCTGGAGCATAACCGCCGGAGGGAGAGTCTGTGATACTGTATCCGCCGAGGACCGGTCCTCCCTGGAGACGCTCACCAGAAGACAAGCCGCTACAAGCCTCGACAACACGAGCTGCTCGGTCCGGTTTGTCCCGACACAACGGAGGAATGAAAAGAGACAGGAACAGATGGACGCAAACATCAACATGGACGGACTCCTGCAGCTCTACTTCACCTTCACGCCTCTTTTAGCTCAACGACAAACAGCAGAAACAACGGCAGGAAACCGGTGAAAAGAACGGAGACTTTAGCATTTGGTGGAAAAAGGAGAATAAATTTTGGATTTATGTTACCTCTAATGTGGGCCAGTCTGTGGTGTTGTTCCAAGAGTTTAATTATCAGAGATCTGGAAAACATAGTGGCAGAATTTTGAGGATTTCATATGTTTTCACATGTGTTCTTGGTGTTAAAAAAAGATCCGCTCAAGACAGTCTGAAACCAGTCCTAAACCAGTTCTAATAAAATGTTCAGAACCAGTCGGAATACATGAAACCTATTCAAAACCTAAATTTAAACCAGTTTTAGAAGCCAGTCCTAAAAGGGTCTAAACCATGACCAAAATCAAACCTAAACCAGTCCAAAAACATGTTCAGAACCAGTCAGAATGCAGTCTGAAACCAGTCCTAAACCAAAACTGAAACCAGTCCTAAATCAAGTGTAAAATCAGTACGAAATCGGGACCAAAACCAAACCTAAACCAGTCCAAAAAAATATTCACAACCAGTCAGAATGCAGTCTGAAACCTGTCCAAAAACAAAACTGAAACCAGTCGTTAAAAAAAAAAAAAAAAAGTCCAAAACCAGAGCAAGGTCTGGATCAAAACCAAACCGAAACTACTCCTAAACATGAGTCCAAAACCCATCCAAGATCGTCTGAAACCAGTCCTAAAAAGGTCTAAAACCAGTCCAAAAAATGTTTAGAACCAGTCAGAATACAGTCTGAAACCAGTCCTAAACTAAAACTGAAATCAGTTGTTAAAAAAAAAAGTCTAAAACCAGTATAATATCGGGACCAAAAACAACCTGAACTACTCCTAAAAATAAGTCCAAGACCGTTTGAAACCAGTCCTCATCCAGGACCACATCCAGTGATATACAGAAAAATAGGACAAACACATTTAAATAATGAGAATGTGCCCATATTTTGATCTGTAAAGTACAATCAGACCTCTGCAGTAAAGCTGGAGCTCTGTTAATCCCGTTATGTAGATTTATTTTGTCTAAGAATCTTCAGGAACTAAGAATAAGATCGAAGCAGGATCTCAAAGTTTGCTGCTTCTGTTCTCTGATCTTTTTTTAGCCTTTAAGGTTTCACTGGAGGAGGCAGATTCAGAGTCAGACTCCAAAATAAAAGCCTCTCTGATGGACAAATCGATAGGAGACGCAGACACTCTGGCAACAAGCCGTTTCGGGGAACATTTAAAAGCTTGTGTCTGCCGTAAAGTTTGTCCCTGGTGGCCGCCGTACGACACCGAGCCAATTAAAGCAAACTCCTGACGGCTGACTGAGAGGCTTTTCACCCAAAAACAACCACTTCAATGTGTTTATCAGCCGCTGTAAGGCAAAAACAACAAGGACTTTTAAAACAAACAGAGAATGATCCTGTTTCTCAGATGCTGAGGCGTCTGTAATGTTTCTGTTTTACAAAAATACAGCCGCCGTTGATTCATTTTTCTGAATACCTGCTGTTTTTTCCACATTTCCACCAGATAACAGTAATCCGGCAGTAATCTCGTTAAACGCTGACCCCGGTGCTATGAATAGATTACCGCTGGGAGGTAATCCTGACTGAAAATCACCCTCAATGTGAAGAATAAGCCGAAAATCGCCCTTTAAAACGCACTCAATATGCTCCCCGAGCACGCCAGACACACTTTAGAAAAACAGACTCAAAGTTTCATGTTTTTCTAGAAAACGATGTTTTAAAACCAGAGGTGTCAAAGTCAACTTAGTTCAGGTTCCACACTCAAAACAGAGACACAAAACGACAATAAAGGAGAAAAAAATTAGAAAAAAAAGCTACAAAGTGACAAAACAATGGACAAAAACGAGAAAAAAAATGACAGATGTGAGAAGGAAAATGACAAACAACACAAGCAAAACAAAAAGGAAACACAAAACGACAAAAATATGAGACAAGTGACAAACGTCAGACAAAAAACAATAAAAACAAGACAAAATATTACAAAAATGTGACATAAAATGACAAAAAATGAGACATGACACAAAAGAAAACAAAAACAGACAAGAAATTAGAGAAAGATGCAACAAAGCGACAAAACAATGGACAAAGGACAAAAAGTGACAAAAGCGAGGAACAAAACGACAAAACACAACCAACACAAAAAGACACAAAATGACACAAAAACACAACAAATAAAGAGAAACACAAAATGACAAAAATAAGACAAAAAAACAAGCGAGACAAAAATGAAACACAAAACGACAAAAACATGAGACAAAAAAGACAAAAAAAACAACAAAAATGAGGCAAAATATTTCAAAAATGAGACAGAAAATGACAAAAGAACAATGAACAATCCAGTATTTTACTTTATGATCCAAACAACTTGTCATGGTCTAGAAATGATTTTAAATTTATAGTTTTACTAATTTACAATCTGCAGTTAATGTCTTCTCTGGAATTTTTACACTTTGAGGACCGGATTGGACCCTCTGGAGGACCGCTTTTGGCCCACAGGCCGCATGTTGGACACCCCTGGTCTAAAACATTATTTCTAGACTTCATTCTCCATCTGGAATCAACAACAGTCAACACAAGCTGGTTGTGTTCCACTTTTAGAATCAAAAAGAGCTTCTAGTGCATCAAATAAACCCAAAACACTCCACTGGAAAACATCATCAGGTTTGGTTTCTTGTCAGTTTTATGCTTTTTTTTGGTAGGAATATCTCAAAAAATGCAGTAAAAACATGAAAATAAATTAGTCTGTTTTAACTTCTTGAACTCCAGGGTTCCCCAGTGAGTCGGAAAGACGTTTAATCGTTAAAAATGAGCCAAAATTAAACCATTATTAAGTGAGAATATACAGATTTCTAACTTTCTAACAGGTCCTTTACTACTTATCTGGGATGTTGTTAGGAGAAAATTAAATGTTCACATGATCATACACGCCCTATAATCCATATGCTGTAGCAATTATTTTATCAATTATTTTGTCTTTACTTAATCGCCTCAGTAGCTCTCCATTCTGACTGTCTCAGTACTTTTCCATATGCTTACACACACCCACATGAGGACCAGTTCCTCCTACAACAGACATTCACACCCACTATTGTATGTTTGTTATAAATAAAGGAACAAGGAACTGCTCAGCGCGCTCTATCTCTGCTCTGAGTGGGTGCCCTTTGTACAAAGAAATTAATGTCTCTGACTCCTTTTTTGATTCTCTCTGCAGGTGTCATATAAGCTGGGCTTTTCCCTGACAGATGTTTATTTGGGTAAATCCTGATGTCTCATTTTAATTAAAAAAAAATCAACAGTTTGCACTGAACAGATTCTGTAAAAAACTAAAAATTCTGCGATCCTCAGTGAAACTGTGAAGTTATTAGTGACTCAGCTGTGGCCAACAGGGACTTTTTAAAAAATCTGTTAAACATCTGTAGTGTAGAAAAAGAGTCACTGTTTTGTCCATGAAAACATGCAGATTATGTGCAGAAGATGCTCATAAACCGACCTCCAGAGGATTGGAGGTACTTTAAATAAGACCTTGAAATAAACTCTGGCCCTCAGAGGGTTTGTGTTCATGACCAAACTACAGAAGAAGCCTCTGAGCGTCCTAAATAAAAAGCAGCAGCTGTTTAATGATCGACAGCTGCTTGTTTGAAGTGTCATCATCGACCTCCGGGACGTAGAAAACGTCTCTTATTTCAGCTACAAGTTTGCAGTTTTTCTCTTCAAACTTCATGCAGTTTGCTTTTATTCTTTTTGAGTTTTTTTCTGCAAACTAAAACGTGTAATTTAGCTCTAATTATGCAGAAAATGGAGGCAGATGCTGGAGTTTTTTTGTGAAAGAAAAGCTCCATTTAAACCCAGAATATCTTATTTTATTGTAGAAGTGAGCAAACATACCAACAACACACAATATAACATTAAAGTTTCTATCAAAGCCCTTAGCAAAGTCTGAATAATGAAGAAAAGTGGATTAAGTTGTATTAAAATATGATATAAATGAGCCCAGGGAGCAGGAGAGAAGCGAGCAGATAAAATGTCATTAATCCTGTCTTCTCTTCGGATGTTTGAGCTGCTTTCAACAACCAAACTCAGTTTACAATCCACCTTTATGTTCTCTGGTTATTTTAAAGAAATTTCAGTCTTTTGAAGCTTTAAATGATCTGACATGTTGGTTGTTGAGTTCAGACACAAAAACCGCTGTTTTTAAAGTTTGAACTGGACCTTTTTGTTCATTAGTTTGGAAAAATGTGCAAAAATACCAAATATTTCTTTGACATCAGTTAGTCTGGAGCAGAGAAAACATCCAGCAAACATGAAATAAGTTAGAAGTAGCAGTTTGATTTAGGTTCAGCCATGTTAAAATGGTAAAAAAAAAAAGAAAAAAAAGAATGGATTATGGCATTTTTCTTTTGCCTGATCAAAGACAGTTTGGTCGTCTAAGGCACCTCTTTAAACTTCAGACACAATCTGACTCAATAAAACTGACATTAAAGCAAAATGAACTCATCGAAAACAGGAAGGAAACCAGATTTAATCTACATAGAAATGGGATAAAGCCATTTAAATAATGAGAATGTGCCCATAAGTAAAATCAGACCTCTGCAGTAAAGCTGGAGCTCCGTTTTAATCTTTGGAAACTTTTACATTTAAACGTCGTTTTCTAGGAGCCAAAAGCAACAGACACCACGACACAAGAATTACAGAAAGAAAAACATTTTCTGTAATGACTTAAAGTGCAAAAAACAAAAAAACAAAAACATGCACACTGTAAAAAGAAAATTCCTACAACTGTGGTCGCCTGAATGCTGCCATAAAATTACAGCAAAACATTTTCTACATATACGGTAAAGAAATGCATTGATTTTGTCGATTTTAGGGTTAAAAACGTGATTTAACTTAACCTTGCTGTCGTCCTGCAGGTTAAAATCGACCCGTTTTAAAGTTTGAAAATGTGGAAAAAAATATATTTTCACAGTGAAACTTCTGATGTCCACATTTTCAACATTTTTGGGAAATCTTTGAACATTTTTTGGTGGAAAAATAGAAATGTTAAAAATGTTTCTTTAAGAACATTCACACAAAAATCAACCAAAATCCAGCGAATTTCACTGGATTTTGGTTGATTTTTATGTGAATGTTCTTAAAGAAAATATTAGAAGTTTTACTGATATATATGGAATCACTTTAGATATTTTTAGGATTTTTTTGGAAGATTTTTACTCATTTTTCGAAAATAATTACAAGAATTTTCTTGCCAAATTTGGGGGATTTTTTTTATTTATTTTATTTTTTTAAATAAAACTTTTAAGGGAAATTTTAAGGAATTATTGGAATTTTTCTTCATGAAGGTTTTGAAAATTTTCAGAAATTTGTTGAATTTTTTTGCTGAATTTTTGGATTTTTTTTCAGACAAGGAAACAATATTTTTTGCTGCCCATAAATAAGGACAACAGGAGGATTAACTGGAAAGAATGTCATAATATGTATAATAATGTGAATGTTCTTAAGAAGCATTTTTAACATTTATTTTTTCCTTTTGACCCGCAGGACGATGCGAAAGATAAAACTGTGCAGGAGTCAAGAAATGTATTTTTCCAAGAGAAAAAATAATCTAAAAAACACACCTTTCTCCTGATTAGCTTATTAGTGCTTATTAGTGATTCAGTGTTGAATAAACTGCATCAAACTGATTTAAAGTTTACAAATTTTTACTGTCATGGTTTGACAGTTTTTCACCGTAAAATGTGTAAAAAATTTTTTACAGTGCATCAATTGAAATTATTGGTGTAGATTCATTTTCAGCAATTATGCCCACTAACATCCCTAAAGAAATTATCTAAAAAAAAAATATTTGATGGACTTGCGAGCTAATTGCTAAATAGTAGTTTTCTTGCACCGTTGATTAAGTTTAATCTGATGTCTGGATTTTAAGATTCGTTCGCACTCAGAACTAAACCAGACCTCCATGTGCAGCGTTGTGTTTGGTTTTCAGACCGACTCGATGAAGACGGATGAGTTCCACCTGTTCCATCCGTCAGCTTGTTGCTCCTACGACCTCCACCGGGTCAAACCATTCAGATCGGATCGATTCTCTTGGTCCTTTAACCTCCCGACCAGCAGGAGACGTTTAATTAAAGCAGGGAGGAAGAAGCAGCAGCAGAGAGTTAAATCTGCTCGTTTTCAGGATCACACGTCCTGGTTTACTAATTCAGCGTGAGATTCTGTTAATTAGTCATCAGGAGCCTCCAGCTTCTGCTTTTCTGATCCTTTAAATCGATTCTCTGCACCAAAACTCCTCCAATTTGCTGAGCAGAAGCTTTTGAAATTTCCTCTCAGAACAAAGGAGTACTTTTGATGAAGAGTTTGGCTGAGAACCTTTAAAAACCCGTTAAAGCTGCAATATTTTAGGTTCTGAGCACAGACGGTGTGACGACTCGACTCAAACCCTTTGGTCTGTTATTATACATTCTTCGTCCGACGAAAGAAATGCATTTTTGAGGCCCTAAAAATACTCAAAAATGTGTGAAAATTTGCACACGTCACAGAAGTTTGCATTTTAGGGGAATGACTCAATAGTATAATTGACACCCATGCCCAAAACACAACAGGAAGTCAGCCATTTTGAATTATGTGACATATTTTGGACAATTTTGGGTAATTTTTGGACATTTTCAAAAGCTGTAAACTCAAATAAGGTAACCGTGACAGAGCTCAAATTTGGCCAGGATGTACTCCAGGCATGGGTGATCAAAAGTTACAAATTGCTTCGCAAGAAATGGAAATGGTGGCCGGCAGAATTTTGATGCTTTGCCATGAAACAGGAAGTGCTGTCTAACTGGCCTGTACATGCTCCAATCTGCCTCAAACTTGACATGTTTGATCAGAGTTTAACCCTGATCACATCCATAGGCTGAAATACAGTCTCAGTCGCAGCGCCACCTGGTGGACAAGCGTGGAATCACTGACCAGCAAGGATGCACGGAACCAACCAATGATGCTTGCAGCTTTAATTAGTATTTAAAGCTATTTTACATGTTAAAGGAACATCTGAAGCGAGTTCACAGGACACCGATTAAAGCCTCCAGTCAGAAGATAAATGGAACTAAAAATCTAAAGAAGAACCGATTTTAGACCCATAATGATCTGCAAAAAGTTCTTTAAAATTCTTATAAAATTATACATTTATCTGTGAATATTTTGACATTAAAAATTTAATCCCAAATTGGACATTTTTCTCCAGAAAATTTGTGTTTTTTATGACCTTATTCTGCAAATATTATTTTGTGTAAACTTTACCCAATCTCTCATAAATTAGATATTTATTCATGGGATTCTTTTTTTTTTCTTGTAAAATGTCTAATTAGATTTTTTGGGGCAATTTTTGTGCAACTTTATTCAACATTTTATCAACTTTTCTCCAAACATCTCCACTATTTTCTGTAAATCTCACGTTTCTAAATCTCCATTTCTGTCCAGAAAATTGTCTTTAATCAGAAACTAGGGATTAAAATCTCTTCCTGCAGCCTCATTCTTCTGATTTACAGATATTTCTTTGTTGTTTGTGTTTTTAAGGTGAGTTTTCTGAATTAATTGACTAATTAAGGTGTGTTTTCTGGATTAATGGACTAATTCAGGTGTGTTTTCTGGAATAATAGACTAATTAATGTGTGTTTTCTGGATTAATGGACTAATTAAGGTGTGTTTTCTGGATTAATGGACAAATTAAGGCGTGTTTTCTGGATTAATAGACTAATTAAGGTGTGTTTTCTGGATTAATGGACTAATTAAGGCGTGTTTTCTGGATTAATGGACTAATTAAGGTGAGTTTTCTGGATTAATAGACTAATTAAGGTGAGTTTTCTGGATTAATTGACTAATTCAGGTGTGTTTTCTGGATTAATTGACTAATTCAGGTGTGTTTTCTGGATTAAAGGACTAATTAAGGTGTGTTTTCTGGATTAATGGACTAATTAAGGTGAGTTTTCTGGATTAATGGACTAATTAAGGCGTGTTTTCTGGATTAATGGACTAATTAAGGTGAGTTTTCTGGATTAATGGACTAATTAAGGCGTGTTTTCTGGATTAAAGGACTAATTAAGGTGTGTTTTCTGGATTAATGGACTAATTAAGGCGTGTTTTCTGGATTAATGGACTAATTAAGGTGTGTTTTCTGGATTAATGGACTAATTAAGGCGTGTTTTCTGGATTAATGGACTAATTAAGGTGTGTTTTCTGGATTAAAGGACTAATTAAGGTGTGTTTTCTGGATTAATGGACTAATTAAGGTGAGTTTTCTGGATTAATGGACTAATTAAGGCGTGTTTTCTGGATTAATGGACTAATTAAGGTGAGTTTTCTGGATTAATGGACTAATTAAGGCGTGTTTTCTGGATTAAAGGACTAATTAAGGTGTGTTTTCTGGATTAATGGACTAATTAAGGCGTGTTTTCTGGATTAATGGACTAATTAAGGTGTGTTTTCTGGATTAATGGACTAATTAAGGTGTGTTTTCTGGATTAATGGACTAATTAAGGTGTGTTTTCTGCTCACATCAGCTACTATCACCACAGCGTTTCTTACATCCAGGTTTGTTTGATAAAACCAGAGAGTTTGTGAGATCTAACGTCATTGTGACGCTCTTCTGGTCCTCTGGTGTTTTTAATTTTAAACGACGGTAAAACCTGAGGCGAACTGAAACTGAAACCTCGACTAGAAGCTGCAGAAAAAAGAAGCGCGTTCTGCTGACAAACTGCTTCCGAATAAAGTTCAGGAAATCCATCAGCCGTCTTCTAAATGTACCAGCGGAGCGACACGAAGCAGTAATTAGGTTCTGTCAGGAGGAGAAGCTTCACAGAGATGAACGAGCCCAGAATGGAGACTGCCGAGTCAGCGTTTGGCAGGAAGAAAGGAAGGAGGGAAGTCTGGAGGTCGACCGAACGATTCAGCAGTCGAGCTACAAAAGAAGCAACAGAATGCTAAAGTTCAGCTGCAGGATCACACAAAACCTGATTTATCTGCTCTGGAATCTCTGCCGGCCTTTAGAGTCTTTACCCGAGCCATGCACTGGAGAAAATGCTCCTCTCAAAACAAGAAAAAATCACCTTTTACCTTGAAATAAGTGAAAAAATCTGCCAATAGAATAAGTGAAAAATATTGTTTCCTTTTCTGAAAAAAATGCCAAAAATCTGCAACAAAATTCCCCAAATTTCAGAAGATTTGCAAAAACCTTCAGGAAGAAAATCCCAATAATTACTTAAAAGTTTTATTTAAAAAAAACAACAAAAAAACCCAAACAAATTTGGCAAGAAAATTCTTGTAAATATTTTCAAAAAATGACTAAAAATCTTCCCAAAAAATCCTAAAAATATCTAAAGTGATTCCATATATATCAGTAAAACTTCAAATATTTTCTTAAGAACATTCACATAAAAATCAACCAAAATCCAGTGAATTTCACTGGATTTTGGTTGATTTTTATGTGAATGTTCTTAAGAAACATTTTTAACATTTCTTTTTTTCCACCAAAAAATGTTCAAAGATTTCCCTAAAATGTTGAAAATGCGGACATCAGAAGTTTCACTGTGAAAAGATTATTTTTCCCCACATTTTCAAAGTTTAAAACGGGTCAATTTTGACCTGCAGGACGACATGAGGTTTTAACTTATTTTGAGTTTTCTTGAAAAAAAATCAACTCAATACAAGATAATTTCCAGATTGTTTGACTTAACAAGATATTTCAGATGCATTGTCTTAAAACAAGTCCCTCCATCTGCTGAAATGTCTCTTGTTCAGTGAATTTATCTGAAATCAAGTGAGATGAGACATTTGGACTAAAAATAAGACACACAGACTTGGTAAGATTTAGAGTTTTTGCAGTGTGCTGTATTCTATCAGCTAAAAATCAAATTATTTCACAGATATTTGCTGTTATTTTAACAGTTTTTACATTATTTGGACGTTAAAGTGTTCCACGTTGTTTAACGGGTTTTTAGACGAGGAAATAACTTCAGAAAACTAAATTTTCTCTGTGATGCAATTGAAAAGTGAAATGTCCTGTGAGCTATTTGAGAGTTTGATTTGGTTCTTATTTAAAGGCTCACTAATCAGGAGCCTGGAGCTTTAATTTTCAGTCAATATTCAACGTCTGAAGGAAATATTTAGGGGATAATTATCAAATATGACACCTTTCTTCTTGAAATAAATTTTTCTGATTCCTGCAGTGAAGAATTCTGCATTCATTCACGACAGCAGAGCGAGAACGAAGCTTTTCTGGTCTGCGGTAATTTTCTGGAGGTCACTGCACAGAAATGTCACTGGAAAACTCCAATACGCTAAAAGCTGGAAAAGCTGCAGCTGCCGATCCTTCATTAAATATTAAGAGCGGCTGAGTGCAGTGTCTGGTAACGAGGAGGGGAGAGTCACCGATTCCTCCCCAGAAACCATCTTCATCCAGCTGAGTCAGTCCGGAGACGCTCGGCTGCAGAGCGACGCAGCGAAGCGACGCAGCGAAGCGACGCAGCGAAGCGACGCAGCGAAGCGACGCAGCGAAGCGACGCAGCGAAGCGACGCAGCGAAGCGAAGCCCAACGCCGGCTGGATGACGCCGGAAAGGTCACGGACACGAAAGAAAACACAAAGTGTGTCAGGATCAACATGGCTGCCGATCACACGCCAATCCTGCCCGGCAACAAGGAGCTCCAGCAAAGACTGTTGTCACTGTCCTCTGAGAACCAACGTCCAAATACGACTCTAATGTGGATTTCTGCAGCAGATAAATCACACTTTTATGTCGTTTATCTCATCAAACTAGAAGAACATCTGGAGACAAAGACTTTCAGGTCAACAGAGACGAGAAATCCTCAAACATGGCTGCAGATTGCAACCCTTTCAGTCTCATAAACAACATTTACACCAACATTTTCACCTGTTACACCGATGCACGTCTAGATACTATAACCTGGTTTCTAAATCTAACATTAGAACTCCTTATTTAACCATTTTCAGGTCAATTTCTGGTGGAGACTAGAAGCTTCTCTGTGCACAGCAACTAGAAGCATTTAGCATATATAAACAACAGAAAAGTGTTTTTTTCTAAAAATGACATGAAAATTGTCCAAAATTACAGAAAAATTGTCCCATATGACTTACAGATTGTCCAAATTAATGCAAAATGGATGAAAATGATTCAAAAAAATTCCTCAGATTTGTCCAAAATGTCTTCAAATCTGCCTGGATGGATGGATGGATATCTGCCCGGTAACAAGGAGCTAACAGGATAAAAACGATGATTTCCTTTATTTCTCTTTAATATTTCACCACAGACTCCTCTGAGAACCAACGTAAGACTCTAATGTGCACTTTGTAACAGATAAATCACAATTTTTTCTTGTTTTTGTTCAAATTCGACAAATTGAGGTCAAGATGACTCAGTGGAGCTTCAAAAAAAAACCCTGTTTCTTACATAAAACGTCCCAAATCTAAAATGTAAATGAGAGCAGAGCGAGTTGAAAAGGAGGAGCAGGAAGCCGTTGGGATGCTAAACCCTCCGTCGCTGAAGGAGGTTGGAAAGGAAGGTGGTGAAATCCACACTCGGCTGTTTTATCTCTCCGCTGCAGCCGGCGCTGCAGGTAAGCCCAGTTTGACCTTGAAAGGAGGAAGCCGCTAATCAGCCGAACATGTGGGTGAAGCAGAATAAATAAATTAAAAAAACACACATTATCATTCACACTCCTCCAGAACGACCTGATCTGTTCATTTAACGTTGGTTTAGCAGCCGGGAAACGACTGGAGGAGAGAACCAGGAGAAAACAGCAGAAGGAAGAGGATTGGAGTGAAAGCAGTCGATGACGGCGGACAAAGGATGAGGGGCTTTAAACGACGGAGGAGGATCCATTCTGGGTTTGACGGGAAGAACGAGGCTGAAGGGAGGCGAGGAAATGATGGACGACGGCGGTTTTGGGGTTAAACGAGGACAGCAGGGCGTCAAAGGTGGAGAATTCTGAGCAGAAAAGTCCCAATTAAAGCACTTTTTAACTGATATGGCAGCTTTATCGAGCGAAAACACAAGAGTCGTGAAAAGAGAGCAAAATTAGTTGCTAAAACATCAGAAAATGTGGAGATATTTGACATTAAAAGCAGTCAGAAAGCCACCGGTAATCCTTGATATGTGAGCAGTTAGAGGTGGAAATATAGGTTTCAACATCATCTGGAGCCGGTATGGAAAGCCAGAAGCGCCATAATTCACCTGTTGGCACACAATTTAAATCAAAACACCTGAGCTTTACAACAAGGAATGCATCTCTAAATGTTAGAAAAGTGATTTATTAGGACAGATTTCATTTGTTAACTTTGTTATTTGGTTTAAAAAAAACTAAATAAATCTGTGCTGCACCACATGAAAACCCCGTTTTTGCTGGTTGTGAGTATAAATATTAATCAAAGACTCAACTTCAAAGTAGAATTTAAAGCGTTTTTCTACTTTTACTGCGATAACGTTGCACTAAATGTGATCAAAGCTATTTATAAAGTTAGATTTTAGTTTTCTTACTTTGGTTACTGTGTTGAAATAAAAAAAACAAACGGTGTACTGAGCAAAAATACCATTGGAATATTGACGTAAACAGGAATCTTGAGTGTTTTTTCTATTTTTACTGCTACAATGCGACTCTAAATGTTATAAAAGCCTTTTATGAGGACAGATTTTAGTTTGTTAATTTGGTTATTGGGTTAAAAAAGCAAAAAAAATCTACGCTGCACCAAATGAAAACACTATTTTTATTGGTTGCGACTGCAAATGTTATTCTATGACACGACTTTAAAGTGGAATTTTAAGTGTTTTTCTACTTTTACTGCTGTAACGCTGCACTAAATGTGGTAAGAAATATTTACCAAGACAAATTTTTAAGTTTGACAGTTTGACTTTGGATATCCTCATTATTTAATATTTCTGCTGGTTTTCCACTAAATTACTACAAACAATCTCAACTCAAAGTCTGCAACCCGAAACATTTTCAGTCCTCGTTTGTGGCTCTGAGATTTTCGCCAAATTCCGAGCGACTTTTTCCAACGAAACTCTCTCCTCTCCTGTAGTCGATGAGTTTACGCCTCTGAAGCTAACGCCGTTATTTACAGCAGATTAGCGCCGCTGGACTTCAGGATGTTTAATGTTGCAGCGAGTCGACTCGTCCTAATCCTCGTCCGTCCCGCCGCCACCGTGTCGTCGAGTTGAAACTCGACACGTAAAGCAGCTGATCTCTGAGAGTTTTCAGGTCGACGACACGGAAAATAATCATCCCGCCTGCGGACTTTCCATCCAGTTAATACTTAATACGACACGAGCTTTAACTTTTCACAGCACCAGTGGAACCTGATTAACACACTTCAGAAACAGGAAGTATATGACCACATAAATATGGAGATCAACAAACACTGGTGTTCCCAGTTTCCCATCAAAACACACATTTACACCACTGACTGATCTGGTGATTGTTTTCTTGATTAAGTGGTTGATTCTTTTGTTCAATATCTGAGAAAATGGTCCCAAAATTCCAATTTTTGTCCAACCAGAAGTCTGAAACCAAACACTATTCAACAAATAAAGCTAAAGAAACATGGATAAAACTAAGAATATTAACATTTTAGACATTTTTGCCAAAGAAAAGACTCAAAACAATTCATCAAATATCAGTTTTCTTGCTGAGCGTGAGTGGAAGCTAATTATTAACTGTCCAATCTTTCAATGACGGCAAATAAATGACTTTAATTATCACCACCTAAAGACGGAGATCTGAGAGCGTCAACAAACCAAAACCCCGTAAATGAAAAGACAATTTAAAAAAGTTTGAACCATTAATGTGTCTTGGTTAAGTGGTTGGTTCTTTTCTTCACAAAATCTCAGAAAATGGTGGAAAATGTCGATTTCCAACTGCCTAAATTCCAAATTTTGTCCAGCCAGAAGTCCAAAACCAAACGTTACTCAACTAATAAAGCTAAAAAAAAATGTAAAAACTGGAAAATATTCCCATTTTAGACATTTTTGCCAAAGAAAAGACTCAAAACAATTCATCAAACATGAGTTTTTTTGCTGAGGGCGAGTGGAAGCTAATTATTAGACTTCAGAAACACCCCAATGACTGTAAATACATGACTTAAATTATCACCACAAAAAGACGGAGATCTAAGAGCGTCAACAAACCAAAACACAATTTAAACAAGTTTAAACCACTAATGTGTCCTTTGATAGAATAATTTGTTTGCAACAAACGCCCTCAGTTCTGGAGAACTAATTCATGTAAATGTTAATCATCTATTTGATCAAATGTCTAATTAGTGGTTCCCAGTTTCCCATTTAAACACACATTTACGCCACGGATTGATCTGTTGATTTCTTTTCTTAGAATCTGAGAAAATTATGAAAGATGTCGATCTCCAAGTGCCAGAAGTCCAAAATTAAACACTATTCAACTAACAAAGCTAAAAGAAGACGGAAAAACTGGAAAATATTCCCATTATGGACATTTTTGCCAAGAAAAGACTCAAAACAATTCATCAAACATCAGCTTTCTTGCTGAGTGCTAGTGGAAGCTAATTAATAGAAACACTCCAATGATTGGAAATATATGACTTTAATTATATTATAAAACACACATTTATGTCATTGATTGATCTGTTCATTGTTTTCTTGGTTTAGCGGTTGATTCTTTTCTTCTTAAAATCTGGGAAAATGGTGCCGAAATTCAATTTTTGTCCAACCAGAACTCCAAAACCAAACTAAAAGCTAAAAACAACACGGAAAAACTGAAAGATATTCCCATTTTGGACATTTTTGCCAAAGAAAAGACTCAAAACAATTCATGAAACATCAGCTTTCTTGCTGAATTAGTTTCTGACAACAGTTAATTAATTGATTAATTAACAAATACGTGCAACTGTAATTAAAATTCTGCCGTTTTGGGGATTGTAATACTCATTTTTGCAGATAATTCTGTTTTTACACTTTGCAAAGGCCGTACGTTTGACACCCCAGTCTTACGGCTTGATGACTGTTTAATCTACCAGCCATCAGAGGTTGTACTGATTAGTCGGGTTTTAGATCCCGCTAACCTTCCTAAAGTTCTAAACTTGGGACTGTTCCGAGGAAAAAGCACCACGATTGAAGCACAGTCTGCTGAAATCCCCACCACACATCTGCACACATCTGTCCGGCTACACTGGGTCAGCGGCATCAGCTCAGACCTCATGAGTGACGAGTGAAGCATGATGGGATTGGGTCCGACCCCGGCGGCACTGGGCACGCTCGCTGGGTTCCTTCTGGAGTTTCCTGATTATCTGCCGTGACTCGGAGCTGCGTCGACTAATGCGCCGAAAATAAGTTGTGACTCAAAAACTCTGTGTGACTGATTTGCACGAGACGACAGGAATAATCTGGAATGAAATCTCTAAATATACCGAATGCACCAACAACACAAGACAAGAAGAAGGGCAGCTTCTCACGACTCAGTCTGAAAAACCTGAGGGTTACGTCCTCGAATCATCCAGTGAATGCACGGTTTGTCCTCAAATCAGACTCATTCTGTCTACAAAATGTCAATAAACTGTGAAAAATGCTAATATAAGGCACAGCAGTATTTAAATGTCTTGTTTAGTCTGACTTAAGAGTCCAAAGATACTCAGTTCATGATGATATAAACCAGAGAAAAACAGCAAATCTGCAGATTTAATTTAACCAATATGCCAGAAATCGACAAACTTGATGTGAAAATTGCAAATTAACATTAACAAAAATTAAAATTAAAGGTCCACTGAGACTGATTATTAGTAATAAACGATAACCGAGATGAGGAACTGATAAACATCTGCAGTAGAAAATCAAAACCTTAATGACAGAATTTATAAAAACACAACTTAAAGCCTTTGCTGAAATGCTTGTTAGTCTTACGGATGTTTTGTTTAAAGCTAGAAAAGAAGAAACCGTTTAATTTTGTCAGCAGGTGACTTGAATAACTCTGGAAAAAGAATTTGTCATTTCAGAAGGATTTGGAGGTTTTGTGGAGGAGGGCTTCTGCATAGGAAATAAAGAATAACTGACAAAAGGCAGTTTGGAACCTCGGTGAAGACGTATAAAACTGATTTTTGCTTTGGTTTGCATTCAGATCTGGTTTTGCTGCTGATACAAAGAGTCAAACTGACCGGTTTTCCATGCAGCTGAGTTCTTGTTGGAACCAAATCATCATTTTTAGTGTTTCTCTCTGCATGTGTTTGTGAACTCTGTCTTTTAAATAAAATATCAAAAAGACTCCAATAACCCTTAAATCAGAGAAAGCTGTGCTCTATCTGACAGACTTTTGTGGACATTTCTTGGAGATTCGTCATAAAAACTTTAAACAAAAGTCACAAAAGTCAACTTTTTAACATTCTGGTGCATCTGTTTAATTCACTTTCTAACCAGGAATCAAATTAAATAAACGATGGTTCTGATAACTGGAAAAATGCCCCATTTTTCAGGTCCAATAACTGGACTAATGCACCAAGCTGAGCCACAACTCAACTCACTGAATCCATAAATACTCGAAGACCAAACAGAGTTGTTGCATCTGTAACATCAGAACTGACAGATTTTTGGCTGATTTTGACAAAGAATGTGCTCAAAAATCCAGTAAAAAGGCAGCTGGACTTGTGTTTTTGGTTCTTAAAGAGGCTCCTCCAACTGAAGAAGCTGCTCAGGACTGAAAGTCTTTGGATTTATGAGAATCTACACAAATCAAACATGTAGAAAAATCATGTTAATACGGAACAAAGAAAACTGGGTGATACAGAATGTATCTCTGAATAGCTAATGGTGCTAATTTATGTGTTTCCCTTTAGTCAAACGGAAAACAAACGTTTAAAGTGACTCATTTAGAGTCTATTTTATACGACTCTGCAGGGTATTTACACCTTTAACCCAAATAAACACCATTCTGTGCAGCTTCATGTTTCAAAAATCTCATTCGAGTGCTAAAACAAACTTAACAATAACAGAAATAAATCAGAATCATCCTTTGAAATCAGTTTTACATCTACAGTGTTGTGAAAAAATATTTGCCCCCTTCATGAATTCTTTTTTAAAAAAATATTTCCCCATTTAAATTTTTGAGCATCAAAGAAACTTAAATATTAGACAAAGCTAACCAATGTAAACACAAAGTGCAGTTTTAAATGACGATTCAATGTTTTAAGGGAAAAAGCCATCCAAACCTACCTGGCCCTGTGTGAAAAAGTAATTGCCCCTCTTGTTAAGTCATGAATTAACTGTGGATAATCACATTTTTTGGAAAGCGAGTTCAGTGTCACTGACCACAACCGAGTCTTATGACCTCCAGACCTGTTCAATGAAGAAATCACTTCAATAGAACCTTCTGACAAAATGAAGTCAACCAGACGATCTCAAAAAGCTGCAACCAAAGAAATTCAGGAACAGATGTCGTCTATCAGTACGGAAAGGGTTACAAAGCCATTTCTAAAGCTTTAGGACTCCAGAGAACCATAGTGAGAACCATCATACACAAATGGAGAAAACATGGAACAGTGGAGAACCTTCCCTACCAACATTACTTCAAGAGGACAGCGGCGACTCATCCAGGAGGTCACCAACAAACCCAGGACGGCATCTAAAGACCTGCAGGTCTCCCTGGTCTCAGTTAAGGTCAGTGTTCATGACTCAACAATAAGGAAGCGACTGGGCAGAAATGGATCCATGGCAGAGTTCCAAGGCCAAAAACACTGACCAGAAATAACATAAAGGCTCGTCTTACTTTTGCAAACAAATATCTGAAAGATCCCCAAGACATTTGGGAGAAAATTCCACAGACTGACAAGACAAAAGTTGGACTTTTGGAAGGTGTGTGCCTCGTTACATCTGGCCCCAACAACCCAACGTCCTCCAACAACCCAAGGTCCCTCAGCAACCCAAGGTCCCCCAAAAACCCAAGGTCCCCCAACAACCCAAGGTCCTCCAAAAACCCAAGGTCCCCCAGCAACCCAAGGTCCCCCAAAAACCTAAGGTCCCCCATCAACCCAAGGTCCCCCATCAACCCAAGGTCCTCCAGCAACCCAAGGTCCCCCAAAAACCCAAGGTCCCCCAACAACCCAATTACCCCCAGCAACCCAAGGTCCCCCAGTAACCCAAGGTCCTCCAGCAACCCAAGGTCCCCCAACAACCCAAAATCGCCCAACAACCCAAGGTCCTCCAGCAACCCAAGGTCCCCCAACGATCCACGGTCCCCCAGCAACCCAAGGTCCCCCAGCAACACCAGATGCCCAAATACTGGCTCCAGCGATATCAGATGGTACACTATCCATTCAAGAAGTCAGGCTACCAGCCCCAGGTGCTACACCAGAAGCCCCATTAGAGCAGTCACTATCCTTAGCAGCTTTTCAGAAAAAGAGCATAGCAACAGTCAAACATGGTGGTGGTAGTGTGATGGTCTGGGGCTGCTTTGCTGCTTCAGGACCTGGACTACTTGAAGTGATTGATGGAACCATGAATTCTGCTCTCTACTAGAAAATCCTGAAGGAGAACGTTCAGCCATCAGTTCCTGACCTCAAGCTGAAGCTCACTTGAGTTCTGCAGCAGGACAACGATCCAAAACACAAAAGCAAGTCGATTTCTGAACGGCTTAATAAAAACTAGATCAAGGTTTTGGAGTGGCCTCGTCAAAGTCTGGACCTGAATATGATTGAAATGCTGGCATGACCTTAAAAAAGACGTTCAAGCTGGAAAACCCTCCAGTGCTGCTGAATTAAAACAATTCTGCATCACGAGTGGACCAAGTTCTAGAAAACACTTGCTTTCACCAGTTGCTGCTGAGGCCCAAAAAGTTATTAGGTTTAGGGGGCGATTACTTTTTCACACAGGGCCAGGTTGCTTTGAATAAATAAAGTCCTGATTTAAATACTGCATTTTGTGCTGACTTGGGTTATCTTTGTCTGACATTTACATTTGTTTGATGATGTTAAACATTAAAGTCAGGAAAATATGCAAAAAAAAGAAGAATTTGAGAATTTGAGGGGGCAAATACTTTTTCACAGCACTGTACATGCATATACTTGTTGCTCATTTCATGTTTGTTTCGTGTCAGATTTGTGATCTATAAACTCTTGGATGCAAATCCAAGCAAACCACTCTGGGAAATCTGCAAACAGCCGACAGGGGAAATAAATCTTTCATTTGCTCTGACTGCCGACGCCAAGAGTTTAACTCAGAAATGAGACTCGAGATCATTCGACTCTCACCTCCAGAAAGACAAACCGGCCGAGTTAAAAGTGAATAATCCACTTCAGGTGAAGAGTTTCACACAAAACATCTGCTGGTGTTCGTCCTTGATCTGCTCCTCAGCTGAACGAAGCGAGAAAACGCTGCTGCTGACGTGTTAAAACCAACAAATCCATCAAAGGACTGAGAGACTGAAACTGATGTGTAGAAATGAACCAGGAAACAGACGATGATTGGGTCGTCGGCTTGACATGAACAAACAGCAAACAGGACGACTTTTTACACACAGTTCAATCAAAAATACGTCTTCATGGATTTGCAGTAAGGTCGTTTCAGCACATTGTTTTCGTCGCTTAAACTGACCCTAGAAAGTTCCCACTCTGCCTCCAGGAATCAAGCAATAACTTTCTTTTTCATGCATTTCGACAAAAACGACTCATCCAGCTGTAATTTCCAGCCATGAAATGACCATTTTCTAAACCAAAAATAAACACAAAAGACACAAAAGACAAGAAGGAGCAGTTCAGTTGTAGAATTTCACAACAACAAACCACCAATAAATTCCAGCTGCAAACTCTCACCACTGAATCTTCAGAAACACTGAGCAGCTTTCAGATTCTCCCTCCAACAAGTCGTCTAGATCCACATCAGACGACTCAAACTCACATTTATCCATTTGAGAGCTTTTTCTGCTGGTGTTCTGAGGTTTTTTAAGGATTCTGCTGTCAGTTCATCGCTTTAACTTCAACCACCAGATTAATCCACACCTTCTGCTGATCTACTAATGGAGTAATCTGAAAACTCCCTTAAAATGCAGCTTCTTAAATGTGAATATTTGCTGCTGTGTGACAGTTAACGGGAAAATGTTTGGGTCGGGGATAAAACGAGACATTTTTCACCTCAGGGTTTGAGAAAAATGCACATTTTAGATCCTAAATAACTCACTGATGATTCCAGTCTGTAGGACAGTTTAAACCAGAGGAGTCAAACTCATCTTAGTCCAGGTTCCACATTCAGTCCAGTTTGATCTCCAGTAAAACCACAGACTAATAACGTCTAAATAACCACAACTCCTGATGGTTCCTTTGTTTTACTGCATAAAAAATTCACACTGAAGGAATTTTTTTTGACTAAACATCATGAACAACCTGACATTTCTTTAGAAAAATACGTTCAATTTCATCAACATTCAGCCTCAGTTTATCATTTCAACATTACAACTTCCAGATCACAGAGTGTCGACAAAGGAACACAACATTTAGTCACCTGGAACTGAACCACCATTTTACTTTATGATCAAAATGACAAAAGTCAGACAAAAAGGGGCAAAAAACAACAAAAACAAGACAAAATATTACAAAAATTAGACGCAAAATGACAAAAACAAGACAAACGACATGAAACAAGAGACTAAAAAATTAGACAAAAAAGTTACAAAGAGACAAAAAATGGATAAAGGACAAAAACAAGACAAAAAAATTACACAAATGACACAAACGAGACCAAAAATGACAAAAGCAAGAAACAAAACAACAAAAAAGTAGACAAACAACACAAGCGAGACAAAAAAGAAACACAAAAACGACAAAAACCAGAAACAAAATGACAAAAGTCAGACAAAAATACAACAAAAACAAGACAAAATATTACAGACACAAAATGACAAAAGAACAATGAACAATCTGGTATTTTACTTTATGATCCAAACAACTTGACTAGAAATGATTTTAAACTTATAGTTTTACTAATTTACAATCTGCAGTTAATGTCTTGTCTGGAATTTTTACACCTTGAGGGCCGGATTGGACCCTCTGGAGGACCGCTGTTGGCCCGCGGGCTGCATGTTGGACACCCCTGGTTTAAAGTGAGATCTGTTGGAAAACGGCCTCATTTAAGTTTAAAACATTTAGATTTAAAACATGATGTCTTCAAATCTGTAACTAATCCACAGATAGAAAGAAAGAGGCTGATTTAGGATTATAAAGTCGACCAGAGGGGGGCGCTGAACCTGCAGGACC